>JTDE01000868.1:113855-130089 GCA_014338405.1 Paragonimus skrjabini miyazakii
CCGGACTGGTCTCTGGTCGACCCGATCACCGGAGAAGTATTACGTAGCTTGAAGAACATGGAAAATACCGCTCCAGGTTTGGACTGATTGTTACCCAAACATGTGAAGCGCAGGAGAGCTGATGTCTTGGCCGGATACTTCAGCCTGTTCCTGCTAACCCAAGGTTGTCCAACCCACTTATGCCGCTCTCGTATCACGCCTGTACCTAAAGTAAACAATCCTTCATCTCCCATCAAGCTCAGACCTATCGCCGTATCTTCAACGTTGATAAGTTGTTTCCACAAGATATTGGCCGATCGTTGGAATTCGCGCTTGCAACTGCCCGCTCTCCAGTTTGCATTCCTACACCGCGACGGTTGCCTCGAAGCGACCTCCCTGCTGCATGTGCTGCTTCGGAACTCATTTGCCACGTCTTCAGGTTTGTGTGCGGCTTTTATCGACGTTTCCAAAGCGTTCGATTCTATCTCAAAAGATTCGATTATTAGATCGGCCTGTCTTCGGTGTTCCTCCACCTCTAACGCATTACGTTGCCGACTCCTACCGAAATGCCTCCGTTCTCCGATCCCAGCGTGATGTTCGCCAGGCTGTCGCATTGTTCCCGCTTCTACTCATCATGGCGATGGATGAGTTGTTGACACTATCTCGACCGGAGCTTGGCTACCAGTTCCACGATACACTGGTTGAAGGTTTCGCCTACACCGACGATCTGATCATTCTAGCTGAGAATCCTACGCGTCTCCCCGAGAAGCTTGCAGCCACCCCTAGTGCCTCGGGCTGAAGATCAACACGCGTAAGACTAAGCTCATGGTCATCCGCGGTGACCGTAAACACAACGCAACCGCCATCTCTGATGAGGTTATTCACTTCGGCCCGGGCATTGACCATTCACTAAGCGCCTTCGACACGGTGACCTATCTGGGTATCCCGTTCACCTGGAAAGGTAAAGCATTCACTAATCACCGTCTGCAACGTCGTACGATGCTGGATGTAACTACCAAAGCGTACTTGAAACCATACCAACGTCTTGAATACCTGAGATAACATCTGACCCCGAAGATAAATCACTCAGTGTTGAACCGAGTCCACCGTAACACTCTCAAAGCTACGGATTGTACGATTCGCCATTTTGTTCGGCAGTGGCTCCGCCTTCCTAAAGACACACCAATCAGCTACATCTATACCCTAATACGTTTGGGCATCCCGAGTTTGTCTACCACTATTCCAATCTCGCGGGAATCTCGAGCGGAGAGACTTCTCTCCAGTCAATGTCCTGTTCTGCGGGATGTGGTCAAATATAATTCGTTTGGCCCTATCTTGAGAGAAATGAACATACCAGTGCGCGTTCAGGGTGTAGTGGTGACGAACAAAGAGGAAGCCCATGTGGCATGGATGGATAAACTCTACCATTCGCTTGATGGCCGTGGTTTTCACGAAGTGTCACGCTCTCCACTCTCGAATCGTAGGCTGTTTAACCCAGATCGCATGTTCCCCAGAATCTTTATTCGTGAAATCCAGCTCAGATATAGTCTCTTGCGGATTAAAGTCCGAAATTCACGAGGTGGCCGAAGTGACCACTCAGTTCTTTGCCGTGGCAACTGCGGGCAATCGGAAGGTCTTGCTCATATTCTGCAATCATGCTGGATCACCCATGAAGTACGTTGTGCTCGACACAACCGTGTGGCCAAAGACCTGGCGAAACGACTGCGCAACCCGGGTTATACAGTCTTTGAGGAGTTGCGAGTACCAACGGCGAGTTCATTCATCAAACCCGATGTGATCGTGGTTTGTGGCAGCGCCGCTGTAGTTCTTGACGTCAGTACAGTGGATGATTACCGAAGCCAATTTACTTGGACAGACAAAAATGTGAAGTAAAGAAACGACTCTCATAATGCCGCCAATCGGTCCTCCATACTTTGGGCTATGATGTGAACTTCGTCTCTCGTTCATTTATGACGATCTCTTTTCGCAGTATTATATTTCACTCTTCAAGTAGCGCTACTCTTCGACTGGGACTGCCCTCCTACGCAGTCACGGATTTGTCTACTGACTGGTCTAGGTGCCCTAAAAACCTACGACACATTTATGCGGGGAACCTGGCGTTAGCTGTTGCCACCTCTCAGACAGCTGTTTCACTGTGAAGGACATTTTTCTGTCCCGATGCGTGGGCCTTGACTGTGATAGCACTTCTTTGCCCTGAAGAGCTTTTGATTTTGTGCGACTGACCGTTCATCTGTTTTCTTTTCACTATTTTTAACAAAAAATCCTAAACCCGCCTGTCATATACGGCACAAATAACTTTTCATTTGATGACTGACTCATTGACGGTGGCTATTCTTGTGAGAGGACTTGTCAACTGTTCAATTTTGCTAACTGTGCAGCGTCTCACATTTGAAAGATAGCTTGTTTTCACATCCACCCTTTCACATATCTGTTGCTTAATTTTGGTGTCACCGTTTGTTCTTCCCAGGAACGAAGATGCGTAAATTACTCCTCAAAAAACAAACGACATATATCTTATTTGGGAAATTTAGGGTTACACGACGAGTAGCTGCGGTTTGACCGTCACTGAACCTATACAAAAGCGTTGGAAAGGGCGAGGAGTCGAGCCATAGTCAAAGACTCGAAAGTCAGCCTAATAACCATTGAGTCATCCTAGTTTCAGCTGACTAAAAGGGAGTAACCATGTAAGTGTAGAACGGTAAACCTGCCTCTCAGCCGGATCGCCAATTTGGGCTCTGAATCCATGCCTCTCCCCACCACCCTGAACAACAATAGGTCATTCTTAAAGACCCAACTGTGAAAAACTTGGACTTCGTTTGGGTTTGAACCATCGGCAAACACAACATGCCCAAAAGCAGCAAATGCTCTGTGACTTGAGCTACGAAGCATGGAGCTCAGAAATTTCACATCTTGACTGAGTTATCAGCCCAATCCAGTACGTCATATGGAACCCAACCAAAGTCCAGCTTTTTCGCAATTGGGTCTCTAAAACTATCAAATTTGCCATAATACTCATCAATAAAATAATAAATTATTCGTCAATACTAATGCTTACGAGCAACACAACTGTCAGCTTCCTGGTTTGTGGTTAAGAGGGAGAACAATATCGTGTAAACGAACAAGCACGTTGCAAATCAACTGCCAACTCGTAGAGTTTACTGCTCTACTTCACTAATTGGCGTTGTCACACAGATAACTCGACCACATAAAATACAAACCCGATTGGTCTCCGGATAGACGGTAGGCGATGCCCTTAACATAACGGAAGAAAATAATCAACAATTCCTACATTTATCAAGGACTGCTTTCACATTCATTTGTCAAATTAGCATTTAACGATTTCGTATTTTATAGCAGCTGATTGTAGCATGGGAGTGAAGTTTTCCGAAGGCAAACGGGTAGATAGCATACTGAATGCACGATCTATTCTTAAAAACTGAGTAACCGAACTCGCTGAGTGGTCACTACCAGGTATGTGCTCGAAAATACCCAATGAAGTCATGAGAACGACAAGGTAGCGAACAAGACTTGTTTTCTGTGTTTGATCATCAGGCTAATTACAACACTATAAATATGAACAGTGATTGCGTAACTGACAACACACACACTATCCATAACCTCTAGTGACCGTTTCTCTCACTCATCCCAGTTACTGTTTTTCATATTTATTGTGTTGTAATTAGCCTGATGATCAAACACAGAAAACAAGTCTTGTTCGCTACCTTGTCGTTCTCATGACTACCAAGTATCTACTTCTAAACTCCACCGCTGCTTTTTCGGATGTCATATGATGCGTACAAGTGGATGCAGACATCGGTGGTCAAACATTGCAGGATTGCTTTCGTCCTCCACCATTAGCAATCAGAGTGAAACCGCATTACAGGTCATCGTGTGTACATAAATCTAAGGCTTCTGGGAAATGCCTTTTTGTCATCAGAGACGGCTTAGGTTAAATGACAGTTTCTATCTTCTGAAATGTTGGATATCGTTTGATTGCCCATATTCTTGATGCAGCCTCCAAATTTCATGAACAGATTAACACACATCCACTATTAAACAGTACATAGCCAGAGCAACCGCGGAGAAAAGTTAGTTACTTTCAGGTTGCAAAACATTTGAAAGACCGCGAAACATGGTCAAGTATAATCTGAACGACTTGTGAATGTACAACCAGCAATATTTCATAGTCAGCAAAACATGAACCAGCGGCCTTCCAGCAAGTTAGAGAACATCATAGGTACTTATGAGCGTGATTACTATGCTCAAGATAAAATATAGAAAGCTAGTGGTTATTGCGTGTACCTCTCCGATTTCGGATGCATCTTAGCATTAACCACGCTAAGAAAAGGTGACATCGAGTGAAACGTTAGTTACCTCTGTCTGCTCACTCCGAGCTACTTTTAGTCAGACAGAAATAACTAGGTCATCCATAACAGAAATTAATCAGCGACTGTATGGATGCGATACAGTGTGAGCCGGTATATGTGAACATATTTAGAAATGACATCAAGTCGAACAAGATGCGGCATTGGGCTGGGTTGTGTTTGATGGGTCATGTTAGGTTGGATGTCCGCCGTAGAAATGAAAGCATGAAAAGTTCTGATGGTGAGTCCACACAAACACAGCCACAACGACATCGCAAATGTTTATAAGATGGGTGCAAAGAGAATTCGACCTAGTCTGGTCGGAGCATAGCAAGATTAAAGTAACAGCACAGCCAAATGGGAGAAGAAAAAGTAACAACAACAGCGATGGAAACAAGACAACGACAACAGAAATCAGTTGTTTTCTGTCTACGGTTGATATGTACGAATCGAATGAGAAAAAAGCACACAAGTCACCAACTGCAACAGGAGGGAGGGATAGTGTGGATTCGGGCACCATAACAGACAGTAGTAACACAGCCAACGCGAAAAGAGACGTGAGGGTTTTCCAGAAAAGGCACTCGCAAGTTTGCAGACGGGAATGTCGGCCGGGGGACCTGGGTGTAAGGAGGATATACAAAATATTCAGCTATCCGCTGATTGTAAACCGACCAACGAGCACACCCGGAAACACTGGGATAGGTGGAGATGAAATTAGGCAAATTCCTACCGCAAAGAAAAAATAGGTTCCGGTGGAATGTAGAACAAAAAGTTATACACACATGCGCACATAGAGAGCAGTCAGATAGTGGAATCAATCGTATTTGATACACTACAAACTACACATCACCAGCACAATGACGACAACAGCATAAACGGTAGAAGCCAAAGTGAAACTAGACAACGACGGTAGATCTGCTATTGCTTTGTGAAGGTGGAAGGAAGAAGGCACCACATCGAAGAAGAAACAAGCGAACGAGCGATGCGACTTCAGGCGATACACCACCGGCCATGGGAACCAAATCACATATGCCAGCATACAATCGCGTGGCATGTCGATGAAACCGGGTAGCCGGACTGAGACGAGTGAGTTGTGTGATGATTAGAATCAGACATGTGTCCCAAGCCTGTCGATGACCGTCGTTGACGAGACTGTGATAGTAAGCCAAGGCTTCCAGGATGACTCGATCAAGCAATTCCTCAGTCTGGAAAAGTGTGGCAAAAAGCAACGCAGAGATGAGCGAACAGAGGAACACTGCCTTTTATAAGCAACAACCAATGTGATTACAGTTTTACAATGGTGGGTTTAGGCAAACAATGATCGAGTAAATTGGGAGCTTGCTATAAGAAATACACGCGTAGATGTAAGAGGTAATAAATCTGCCGAATAAAGCAAAACAAAAGTATATTGAACCAAACAGACCCATAACTGGATGTCAAGTGACTCACGATTGACAAACAAGCAGAGAAGCGTGTTTAAAAGAAAACACCACACGTGAAATCACTTGACGAAATGAAGTAAAAATTCATTAACAACTCTGTCCTCCAACCTCAAACAAAACGAGACGAGCGAGAGGAGAGTAACAGATTGTACGCAGATGTGCGAAAAATGACTCAAGTGCAACATAAGTTTGCTAAACAGAAACATATTGAGTGCATGTGGTCTATATACGATAAACATCTCTAATACGTTGTAACGGCCAGAAAAAGCAAATTTGATGGAAAAATTCTATTTCGCAACTTTCTCCGCTTGCGATCAAACGCAGTTGAAAAATCAATATCTGTGTGTTAAAGCTGATGATCGCGTGTTAACAATGTATATATGTGCTCGTCGATCCGCATAATAGCTCTGATGAAGTCGTCCGCCATGCTGGAAATCTGTTATTGCTTGTTTCTGCCGTAACCTGGACAGATCAGGCGTACAACCCGCTTTGTCAGCCAGATCAAATTGTCTTCCTGCCATGAGTTATTGAGTATGAAATAAAATTAGCACTTGGAAATGACCTCATAATAGAACCCTCAACCGTAAGTAATGGTCGATTGATAAGATTTAATAAAATGGTATGCAATAACTTAATAAGTAATTTCCAGTGAAGGCGATATTTTTCTGCAAGGCATCGTTGATGAATAGAGGACGAACAACCAAAAATAAGCCCATGGCATGCGCATAAAAATATTGTTATTGGCGATTAAACCACTGCGCAGTAGCGGACAATAAAAGTTTGGTAACCAAGGAACAGGAGATAAGTGCAATGGGAAATTCCAAGGAATACAGCTGACTGAACATCAGGGCAGATTCGTGCATTCTCGAAAATTTCGACAATAGTTGACGAGCTTTTTGTACAAACCAGTGTTGGAGTAAATGTTTCAATTCGTTAACTGTTACTGTGAGGGTCTTAAACAATGAGGTGACGTGTCTTCAATCACAACGGCTAAATGGGAACAATTGCGTGAAAGATAATGATAGACAAATCCGAGGAGATGCAGTGTTTTGCTGTACTATCTGTTAATCCAATGCTGTGCTGGATGTACACGTTTCTTACACATTGTAAGCATTAAGATAACAATATTATGGAAAAAATAAAAACAGTGTACAAAAATTGGTTACTTAATAAAGATTTTAATTACTGTCCTGTATTCGATTTTCCTTAACAGGTTATCGAATCGCAGTGTTACAGTAACCGCGAGAACGCAACCTAGATTATAATGAGGATCAAATTTAGTGTTGATAATCAAAATATTCTAAAATCCTGGTTTACAAAGTTGTTCAATTTCTTTTTAGCTTTTTCGATAAGGATTATTTTGTTGTTTAGCGAAGCCCAAAAGCTTAAGTATAACAGCTAGGAAAAATTATTCTTTTCCAAATTGATCTTCAGGCAAATTGAGTTATCTCCTTAAAATCTGATAATATCACCTCCAAATAATGAAATATTTAGGTCAGAACTTTAGAGATCACATGTTTGGTTTCTCTGATGTGTTCCAACATTTTTGAGAAAATAGATTATGGTTCTGTTAGTTATAATTCAGGAGTATTTTACAGAAGAGCTAGTGATGAAAATGCTTCGGTTCTACCATTTCGAATTTCTTTTTTTATTTACAATAGCAAAGTTTCACCTGAAAGTGATTTTAGTATAGTCAAAATTAAATAGCTCAAGATTCTGTACGTCCTGGGCTACCTAATCGGAAAAAAAAAACAGAAGAATGGCGGTTTGAGGCACTAAGCAATTTCAATCTATTAGAAAAACAATAATCTTTATATAGAGATAAACATAAGTGTTTACGATTGCCATCGAGCAACAAGCGTTTTACGCTTCGATTGGCTCGTTCGTTGTTACGTTCCCATGACCTTGGCTTAAGCATCTCGGTTGTTTAAATCTGATACGCGTTTAAACAACTTGTTTTAATCACCACTTTTTACAAACAGATTCGGTGCAGCAGCTGGTTGCTATTTTTGATGAGTTGGCACCGATCGACCACAATTCCGTCCGAAGCGGCTTGTGTTTGTGCACTAATTGGATAAACCTTCTTCAATCAGGAAACCGTCCACACTCAACGCATACCAGAATTACGTTCATTAAGATGGCTAAATATGTCGACTGTATAATTTCCGTTAATTAAATCATACTCATAAAACATCATGTCAAATAACAGTTCTTTTCAATATATGATACAATATCATTTCGTCAAACGCTATCAAAGCGAAATGAACGTGGATACGATGAAAAAAATATGTTCAGCGACAAAAAATTAACATTTATCGATCGACTGATTGAGAAACACCCGTAGTTTCAAGCAAGTGCGAACAAGGTATGAAATATAAGAATGAAGAATTCGACAGAATAACCAGTAAACCCAATTGAACGAAAAACGAACAATGTGAGCAATTAGCAAACACACAACAATAAACAGAATGCTTAATAAAAGACATACAGTGTATGTGAACGACTTAGATGGTAGATAAAAGAGCTGTGGCAGAGAAACGTTCTACAAATGTGCATATATGTGGGAACAGAATACCAAGCGAGACAATCGAAGGTAAAGTATTTTGATGCTGACTGAGAATGCGTAGGAATAAATGAGTAAATGCCAAATCTGGTCAAGAAGAGCTTCAGTGTGCCAGTTATACGAAGTTTCCGTCACACAGTTATTCAATGCAACTTAAACATATATATACATATACTACCTCGAAGCACAATCCTTCAGCGTTGTATGAACACCGCAAGCTGCAAGAAAGGGTCACTTGATAGCATACCTATTTTCAAAGGATAACCCTGATGAGCTTATGAAATGCATCCTAATATTGAGAACAGCCTTAGGGAGACCCCAGTGCAAGGCACTCGCGCATGTCTATTTGGACGACTCTGAAAAATGTAAGGTTGTCTTATTCACTGCGCCATATTTACATTGATCGGATCCCATAGGGTTAAAGTGTCTCTCATCTCAAACAGAAACATTTCCGCTTTTCCCGGATGACAATTCCCCTTGCAAAACATTATATGAAGCTACAAGGACGCCTATTTACTTGCTATAGGTCATGCATGTTTTAACCGTCCGTCAATCTAGTGTCTTGACGTATCCAGCTGAAGCATATTCATAATTGTATTACAAGTGAGTTGTTTGGCAGATTTGACGATTTGGATGAGACCCAATTGTGAAAAATCAGGGTTTCAACTGGATTCAACCCAGCAACAGAAACAGCATGCCCAAACACTGTAAGCGTTCTATTAGCTGAGCTACGTAGCCACGTCAAGAGCTCGGAACTTTAGGACGTGGATACTTTTACCCATTTGTAACACTGCTTCATATAGAATTCACCAGATCTGTCAAAATACTTAACAGTGACACAATTTCTTTGTTCAACAGTGGTGCTGGTGGATTCGAGCGTGAATTGTTCGAGATGTATTGCTGTCTATGATGATGATGATATTCGAGAAATGCTGTCCGGGTAATCGATCCTCTGAATCATTTAGTGGATTCTATATGAGACAGTGGGACAGGTGAGTAACAGAGTTCAGATGTGAAGTTTCCGAGCTTCATCTGGATATTGATAACTGACAATTACAGTTTTACACTTAGCCAACATGGGCAAACCCATCCATCAAAGCAATCATCACACATAACTCGCCTGAAATGACACCTGACGGATTGCTGCTCGATCCCACTTCGAAATGGAGTACTGAGACTCAAAGAAGCTTGAAAAAAAAGCTACACAATGTGTATCCGTAGTGTGCTTTCGATAAAAAAAAGCATGAAGATCGAAATGGTGGCCTACAATTGCCGGTTATGTACAGGGGAGAAGTGCATTTTTTAAAATAGCGTCTTGTGAAAGTGCCCGAGAGCATACAATGAATTAAAACAAGCCTGTCAAACGATACAGAGCAGTAGTGTTCCGAACCACAAGTAGTAAACAACAAATTGAACGGGCACAGAATTTTAAGAACACCAAAACAAGTAAAAAGTACGCACCTCCTCCCGAATTTCTGTTTCCTCTTCAGCAAGCTGGAAAAGAATACGAACTGAGCAAAGCAGACTGTGGGTTTCTTGTTTCAACAGGTTCGGTTTGGCTTTGACTTTAAAACCTGAATGAGTAAGAACATAAGAAGCAGACGGAACGTGAAGATAGATCACGAACGAAATGGGGAACCGGATAATGAATGAACAAACACATTGAATTGTCTGCTGATGAATTACACTCACCAGCTTCAAACAGAATATTACGTTGTTCGTCGTTGGAATTGAACATTTTGGCGAACGAATGCGATTCCAACAGACACTGGGCAAGTGTGAGTCGATGTCTAGGAGAGAGTCGGGGTGACATACCCCTGGGATCAGGCTGAAGGGGTGGAGCACCCACTCTAACGCGTGTCCCGCTAGATCCCAACCACCAACATGCATCCGGTTTCGACCGGACTGTCTCGTCAGCATCCATAGACTCGTCCGGCGTCCATTGTGGTTCAAATGACGACGAACGCCTGATAGACCTGTTCCAGGAAGTGTGTCCTGTACAGAGAGAGAGAAGGAACAATTGTGGCAATCAATTTCTGAAAGTATATAAAAATAGGATCCAGTTATCCGGTTCATCCAGCAATCCAAGTAACATGTAGAAATGAAAGTTAATATCTTGCTCATGTCTTCACACACACACACACACAACATTGATTGTCGTTGTTAGGTGAACAGAATTTCACCAGTCAAATAACAACTAGATGAATAACTTGTGGTTAGGTTGAATGCTATCGATTGCTCTTTGACCTATGTGCAAGCCGTTTGTTATGTCGTACAAAAAAATTCAAGGGGACAATGTTTTATCACGCTGTAAGTGGGATACAACGAAATGATAACATTCCATCTCATGTCTTCTTGCTACCTTAGTAAATTCAGGAAAACTACTCAGCGTAGGAAAATAGAACAGTACGATCGACTGATATCAATAACACAGCCGAATCATCATATGACTGTTATCAAAATGGGTGTTTATCTGTGAAAAACAGTTGAGACAACTCTAGCAATGGAAATTTATAACAGAAAATAAAGGAGCTATTCATAAGCATAACTTGTGTACGCGTTGTAAGCCAACGAACAGTATACAGTGATTCGCTTAAACTAGCTTTTGACAAACTGCTGGCAGAAGAAAATATCGCGCGGAAAAGATAAATAAACCCCAACATGGTGATATTGTTGATTGACATACCATGTTGACACCAGGAAGGCATTTCGAACTAACAGCATAAAGACTGTAGCCAAATCTTGTATCCATTCGTTCTACAGTATGTTTCAGCTTGCATACACGCTTGGGGAATAGGAAGTTTCGTACACTAAATATGTACAGACAATCACATACACTGCTCGATATGCGGTGTCACAAACAGCACAACTGAGCGTACAGAAGTGGTATGTTTACAATAATCGTCGGAACCACCCGGGCAAGGCACACGATCTCAAACGCGATTTGATGTAACTGAAAGGAGCAGAGTGATGCCCACAAACGGCCATGGATAACCGCGTGGAAGGAAGATAGGGTTCAGTACAATCACCCAACGAACAAGGTCATCGGAATCGAGTTATATAACACGGGCAACAGCGGAGTCACTCGTACAGATAACGTAAGCTAGCCCGGGTCGCTTGGAAGCAACCAAACTTCGTACCATTTGCATTTACCTGCTTCTCGGAATGAATAACAATGGTTCTGTGGTCAGATTATGAACGTTTAATTGTTTGCCTTGGGTTTAGAACGGAGCCGTTGCACTGGTCATGGTTACGCTTATGACAGTAAGGTGGCTGGGTGTCCGAAATTATGCTGACCACGCTAAACTCGTTTGTGACGAGATGAGTAAGCTTACTGATACCACTCGTAAACCAGTAGCATGTTCACAAACATATCAGATATTAATCCGGACCAACTGAACATATGTGGTTCGGGCGACCGTTTGCCCCAACAGAAAGCTAGACGCAAGCGAATGAAAGAGCTGACAGTTGACTGAGTGTAGGCATATCACAGTAGTAACAAAAATCAGCTGATGATCAGGTCAGTAACAGCTCTGCGAAAGAGAACGGACCTATTACTCACCGGGATTGTTGATTCCACTATCCGTGACAGCAGCGGCGGCGGCAAGTGCAGCTGAGTAAGCCGGATAGGAAGCGGCCGCTAGTGCACGAGCCTCCTGCAAATAGTGCACATCTTCATTCCGACTATGCGAGGAGTAGAACAGAATGTGGTCCACTGTCTGGATTAGTTCGTATTGTACTACACACTTGATTAACAGATCAGCGAACAAACGCGCCTGAGCCAGATAACGTGGCACTCGGGATGAACGATCAATCGAGTTTGGTCGTTCTGTATGCTGATTGTCCAGAGATGTGGTATCTTCCGAAGATGTTCCTGCATCCTGGAGAAATAATCAAAGATGCTTATGCTGTGGAAAGCTTGCAGTGTCAAGTACAAAACATGTTTATAAGGCTTCAGGGGGCTAGCAAGATCATTTGTCTATGATTGCTCCACTAATCCAGATGACGGAGAGTCCACGACGTCATACTAAACCTGGCTAAACCTCTTATTGGGTTTGCAGCGAAACTTGTACATATTGGATCGTTTAATCAGGGAGTGCTGTCAGGCAGGGCTTAAAGAAGGTACTCACACAAAAAAGATAAACCCAACACACAAATCTCGAAACCATCAAAAGTAAACAGAGTAAAACAAAATCTTATCGAACAAATCGTTAGAGCATCGAAAAAAGCTATTCATCTTAAACTTGTTATGAAAAGATGATATTTTGACTGACATATTTTGTAGGACGACAAAGTAGTGTAAACTGGACTTTAGCACAGTAAACCTATTCTTAGTTTTTATCGGTAATGGTACAGTAGGGATCCAAAAAGGTACAGAAAACACACATCTTAGTAGAACAGAAACAGTGCTTAGAAGAAGGTTAATGCGCTCACCACTGGTGAAAACAATAACTTAACGCACCTCCGATCATTAGACATCAACCGAGTGTCATAAAGCCTAGTGCGCTCCTGATGAAACCTTAAAAACCTACCAACTTTTAAAGCGTGATTAAACAACCATTGGAAGATCACACATACACAGTTGACGACATCCGTTTCCGGATTAGTGTGTCACAGTGACCGAAGTCAAAGAACGCCCACACACATACGTCACCACAATAGGCCCGCATGGCACCATTTGTAGTGCCTCTCACACACATCGTATCTGCATCTATACTTCTTCGGCCTAGCTTTCTATTACTAATTTGTAAACTTTTTAATAATGTTTTATTGATCTAGGATATTCCACGTCAGAGTTGAGGTGAGTAGCGGCCATAACCACAGTGCCTCCTGGTTAACCTTAAGGTCGTTATGATGATGCTGATGATGAATGGTAGGTCATAACAAGATAACGGATACCGGAAATACAGGGTGAGACGCGTTTCAATATAAGAGTATATATTATCGCACTCTATACAACACTAAGGAGAAAAACAAAGTTGAGTGTAGCATGAGGAATCAAACAAAACTGGCAGGATACGATGCATCAGAAGAAAAGACAGTAGACCACCACAGACCAAATTTCTGAAAGGGGAAGCTAGTGGTTTGCCAGACGACGGAGGTCGTTGGTTGATATGACTTAGTAAATATAAGCATATAAATCAATCAGCCGGCGCATTCACCACCCTCCCTACACATGTGTACGGATGCTCACTAACCGGTAACCAGGTGAGCAGCTGATGCGGCACAGTCGCCTCGAACAGACCGACAATCAGTTGCACTGTACGTTCCCAGATCTCGTGAGAGAAGCGTTTGCCGGTGGATAGAATCAGAGTTTCCAAACAACTGGTCCCAGAGCGGGCAAGTTGTTCATGTTCCTGAAGACAACACCAGCGCAGCTGACTATAGACTTCATCTATGGAAGAGAAGTTGAGGGGAGGAAATAGGTAACAGGAATTCAGTCAGCTGGTTACAGAATGTGGACGGGAAACAATTTAGTAGCGGATGTTTGTAAGTGAACAATAAACTCGCATTCAGAGAATCGGAACGAGTAATTAGCAAGGCCAATAACTGTGCATAGACTGTAGATTAGAGTACAATCAACCAACCACAATCACCTGTTAACACAGGAAACTGGAAAATATTGATGCTTATTGGACTATACGAGGTTTCATCAGCTACGCGCTAGCGAACAATTACTGTGATAAATTGCAGAATACAGAAATCTCTCAGTGACAGAGCAAAACCAATGCAGACAGTTTGCGACGAAAATTTGTTCAACAAAGCACAAGCTTTACTGTCAAATTCCTGCATTCCCCCTATCGTTTACGAACCAGTCCACATCATAGTTATCATTTAAACGTCTCGGCCAATTTCACTAGGTTCTACCATAAATTTTCGAACGCTATTTCTCGTTCTTTTGGCCGATTTTGCTCAGTGTATGTCTCGTTCAGTCTCTCATGTTGTCATTGATCCACCCGCTATGGGCGTTGACCGTATCTCACAGCCGCGTTGAACTATTTCGCCGGATCTAAGAATAGTCGCGTTTACAAATTGGTCACTCATCACAACTGTATAGGTCGTTTTCAACTGATAACCACATGAGGCTTAGCGAATGCATACTTAGCAATGCTGAAAGCTGGCACAACGAAACATCCTAGTTAGGTGAACTACAATATGATCGCAAGCTGCGGCAAAGAAGGAACGGATTGAAACAACTAAGCTGTGAAATTACAGTCTGAGACACATTTTATGCGAACAAGCTTAAAGGTTTGATTTACCATCATCTGTAGAGGGAGTGAATGAGTCCGTATCAGTAGGGCAGACCTCAGCCGGAAAACATTCGATAGGTACACTCATACAAAAAGCCCAAACAAGCCACACGCGAACCGTTTGTACGTTTTTGGCCACAAACATTTAAAAGTCCTGTTCTCTAGAAGTTCGTTCGGCTCATTGACTTGAGTATTCATAAAAGTCAAGGTTGCAAACAGCTGTTTTCGGTAATTCTCATCGAGATATACAATTACAAGCGATTAATTGGACTTATATATAAAACAGGAATATGGTTATACGCAACGTTAACAGAAACTGTGGATGACTGTCTACCAGGGTGGTGGTGGGTTTGTTTGTGTGGGCGTGTGTTGTGTTTACATGAATAACGTGACCGGTGTGTGATAACGTGTTAATCGGGTTGCTGGGACATGAGGTTTCAGACGGTTTACACATGGTTGGCCACGGGAGGTGTAGGGCCTGGACGAATTTCTTTTGGACGAACAGGTGGGGGTTGTAGAGTTTGATAGCGATTGCCTCTGGCGTAGACAACAGTCTCGCCATGACAACTTGACTTGAGTTAGTGCATTAAACATTTCACGTAGTTCTCAATCGAAAACTGAAGTTTCAGTCTGTTTACTCATAGAAATTTCCTGAGAAGATCTACTGATTGCGTACAGCCCAGTAGTTACTTCATAACGCTGTAAACAAAATCCATCAGTATTAAACTTGATCTGGTTTCCGCTAAATATAAACTGGGTGAATTTTAATAAAGGATACTTAAAGGCAATCAGTTTTTACGGTTAAACCATATGCATTGAGTATATTTCTATGTTTAGGATAGTTTTCCACGGCCCCATGAGCGCTGATTTTCCACTTCACTTATCTGTATAACCTCTACTGGGTCTCCTATGGATAGTTTATTACATTTCATCAGTAAATATACGTATTCCGAGTAATTAGTTTGTATGTATTCTTGTCACGGCCGGGACTAGAACTCCGGCTACACTCTCATTGTAGGTGATGTTCAATCTATATGAAAACCAAAATCCCCTACTACCCATCAGTGATTAGTTTGTAGTGTGGAGAAATATTTTTGAAAAACTATCCAAAGCATTAAATTAGGATTGTAAAGTGTGAGTTTTGGAAACATGAGTTTTTGGTTTATGACATCATCATCAGTGACGGCAATACATCAGTGGTTCACACTGTTGCTTAACTGCTACACAACCACGAAAAGAAAAAAAGCCCTATTTAAGAAGATGGAAGAAAAAGAAGGGAAGCGGACCTAAATACCAAAAATAGCTACGTCTAAACTCAAACATACTACATCAAGGCGCCTACACCTTGCAAACAAACAACCGAGCTGTAAGTGAAAGTAAGGCGTTATCAGCAAGACAGCTTCCTGATGGCTTTCACTGCCTCGCGTCATTAAGTGCACTCACTTCACAGACAACTCGACCAAACAACGACAACATTCACGCCACTGAGCTCGGTTAGCCGCCATCTCATCTAACATCTCAAGCCACCGACTCTGAGTCGCGAAGGCCCCAGCCCAGGAGACGAACCCGATAAACAGTGATCAAACTCCTAGTGGACGACTTGTTTACTCTTCT
>JTDE01000868.1:130236-144424 GCA_014338405.1 Paragonimus skrjabini miyazakii
CGTGCTCGGTGGGGCAAGCGATTAGCTGGCATTCTTGGTACATGACCTAACCACCTAAGTCTGTGCAGATGTGACGACTGAACAAAAAAATTCGTTTGAAAATCACCACCAAGTACCCGCTTCATAACCTCTTGTTTGTTTACTAGCTGGCGCCACAAGATACGAACGATTGAACGCAGACATCGGTGGTCAAATACCTGGAGGCGGTTTACGTCCTCTACTCTGATCGGCCATGTTTCGCTACCGTAAAGTAATACAGCCCTCACTATCGCCTTATATACGCGACCCTTAAGCTTCAGAGAGATACTTCTATGTGGCCATAGGTACCTCAGATTAGCGATCAATGCCCTAGCCTTGGAGATACGCGCTTCTATTTCACTCCCTACATCTCCGCCGTTGCCACTGATGCAGCTGCTTCCTCGTCGCTTACTCGCGAGTGCCACCCGATACAGAAAAAAAAGAACACAGAAGATTGAAACAAGAAAGTTAGGTTGAAGCTCTTGTGTAACTAACCACCTTTTAAAACCTACTCTTATTAATTCCGATAAATTTTCAAGATACCGACATTTTAAAAATTCATATCCACCCAAATAGCAGGACATATTCCAGTAGACATTCACCTTGAATGTAGCTATCTGATCAACACTAATTAGCTTTGGAGTTTCGGTTATAAGGCCACTATAAAATTTGACCGTCATCAGTTTTCATCGCCGAGAAGACTTGTACATTGAAGTTTTTATTCCAAATAGCCTAGTGTACGGTTGGTGTGTAAATATGGATGTCCTATAAGTGATTGCAACAAATATGCTTCTTTCTTAGAGATGACATGAATAAATGTTGTCCTGCGAATGCTAAATAGTACTCTTTTCATATCAATAACACCCTTAATCATGTGATCGTGCAAGTCAGTAATGCTACCCGAAAGTATATCAAGGTCAATGGAATGTGAACTTGTAAGCAACAGTTGAATGCTAAAATAATCATTGTTAGGATGATTATTTTTTTGAGAGGAAAATGGTTGAAAAGATGACAGTAGACAATCTTAAAGTACTGTTCTGTTAAGCAGGCAAACATACAAAGGTGACATCAGTGAACAGGTCCGCTTTCTGAGAATGGTCTGTTTAGATCAGAAAAACCACAATTATCTTCTGAAACTTGTTTGCCAACATAAAATCATACCGAGGTACAAAAAATACAAACATACTCGGTCGTTTAAAAAAATGTGAATTAACTAAAATGACACAATTTGCTTCCCTATTTCATCTACGAATAAGAGAGTAATAACAAAAATTCCATGACCAACAACTTAAGAGATATTAGTATAATTACTGATGAGCGGTTGGGGGATTTGATCCATTTCAAGTAGGACATCACAAACAGACATTTTAGCCAGCATCTTTCATCAGTCAGTAATGTAAAAACACGTCTCAAGTGGAATATAGACGAAAATTGACATTTGCGTTAGAGTTTCAACACAGACTAAACTAACATGCTGAACTACCAATTGTCTAGTATGAGTAGAGCAATTTTTACTGTTGCTTTGGGAGTCTTGGTAAACATCGATTATGTGATAATGTATGCTGTTTGTTCATTCAACCATTATTCTCACTCGTCTTTATGTTTTTATTTCAGTTAGCTACAGGATTTCGGAAGAGTCTGTAGTTGAAGTGAATTTGCTTCGGGTAATTAGTTTCGGATCGAACAGGTGACGATGTGATCTACCAGGATCATGTATTTCAAGTCGCCAATCAGTAATTCACACATTGACCGAAATTTAATCATGACTTGTCAATTCCCCCTTGCTCGTCAATTGTTTTGGTGTTTGTCAGTCACCATAATGAATCCAATGAAATTGCGTTAAACGGAATGAACGGATGACGAAGGTCACTTGTAGGGTGATGAATAAGAGATGTTGATCGGATGGATGCTCCGTATTTATCCAGAAACACGTGAAAGATGGTCATCGCCATGCTGAACATATAAAAAGTGCCTGTCAGATCGGTGTGGGCTGAGCACAGCAAACCAACTTGTTAAATCCCTTGTCCAACAGTGCATACTAGATGTCCAGAGAATGACAGCTGAATAAAATTCGATCGATTAAGGAATGTGCGCCATGGTGCATTTATATGCTTGCCACACCGGGCCCTTGTAGTCCTGTTACCAAGTCAACTAGGTATGGACGAGTCACACATCAGCTAACCTAATCACTCCCATCACAGTCGACATTCACAAAGTCAGTGGCCAGAAAGACAGGTTTTAGCAACGAAATAATCAAACCCTGATTCGGACTATTGTGACACGATGAACCATTAAGAGAAAAGGACGAACTCGATTACACCGTGGTTTCAGAGCATGCGAAATTAAACAATTACAAACCAAACAACAACCGACGAGATTGCGACCAAGCAACGAAATATCGCGTCATCTGCTTGGAAAAGACGTGTCCAGTCAGAATATCGGTCGAGTTCAAATTACAGTATCATCATTGGTGGTGACATAACGACAGTGAGATTGATTGACATTCAATCGGCTTATGAACAAAGCGACAACTACCGGCCAATTATGCGATTCTGCAGAGCAGATGTTTCATCTGTTGATAAAATCAATAGCTGTCTACAAACGCATCGACAACAACGCTGCCAAACATGTCACTAACTCTGTGATATGGATTCTACGTGATCTCCGACAATATAACATTTGATAGACTAACATATGGATCCGTGCAGAGTTACCGCTCAGATAACACACGAACAATGTCCTCTTGAGAGAGATTCACGAGTGAAAAATGTAACTACCAAAAACTAGCTGCTTTGAAGTAAGGAAGAAGAGAAACAAGCTGAGATCAGGTCAACCCGAGCAATATATATAATTTGAATTTGTAAGTAGGGGGGTACAAGGAGTGGATTGATGAGACTTATTACGTAAGCATAGCAATGGATAGGTGGAACATGCAGGTTGATTACGACACACAAGGCTTAAGTTGCTTTATACCGGAGTTTCATCAGTATACGTGTTGAAGTTGTCAATGGTGAATAAAACACGTTCGTACAGGTTTCAGTTATGCATTTTTGGTTTACCAGTCAATAGTTGGTCAAGCCTTATCGATTGACTACGCTATATAAGAGGACACCAGAATACGCACACACAAACACACAACCAAAGCGCGCGAGACAAAAAGGTGTCCTAAGCACCTGGTCTCTCAGTTGAAGAATCCAACACCTACCATCTACAGCCAATTGGAGCTTATGGCTAGCGTTAAACATTTACAGAGCCAAACTCAGGAAGAACAAAGCGTAATCAGTGTAATTCACAGGAGAGGGGGTAGATATTTACGGCACCAAAGTAAACGTCCTGTTAACCAGCTCTAAGTTTGTCATCAACAGTAAGTCACCACCAGTAAGAGTTGAAACAAGTAAACGGAAGCGGATCGAGCCGGGAACCAAAGATAAACAGAAACCACACTGACACGAGAAATAAAATAAACCATGCACACTAATCCAGAATGAGGCTGACGAGAGTTTTGCACTCAGTCAAGGCAAGGCTCTATGTATGAGCTCAAAAATAAGTGATATCAAAGTCATCACACGTTTATCTCTAGAAAAATGAAAACCAAGTTACAAAGTTAAAAAAAACCCACAAGATTTTGAATTTAAAGATAAACCAACAAAGGCTCACAACCTTCTAGGTACAGTCATGTATGTCGTGAATTAATGTAGAACTCAAGTAGTTGAACAATAGTCGCCTGAGGTCAGATGAACTCTGAACGTGTAACACTGGATGTAACCTCAAGAGTTGTTAATGATATACCTTAATAAGTGAAAACAAAGCAGCCATAAACTTTGAGGTATTCATGAACAGAGTACGAGTGTTCAATAGCACGTTTAAGACAGACAAACCTTTTGTCACAGTGTTGGATGGACAGTAAGATTTAGACTCAGAACATAGTTAGTGAAAGCGCAATGAGTGGATTATTGTACAGAGTGCAGTCATCGAAGGTAGGAGATTTTCATTTTAGTTTCAATGAGAAATTCTTCAAAAAGTCATGAAATGGTCATAGGACTAACTCATGAAATGGTATCAGCTGGATGACGCGAAAATTCAACAGATGTTCAGCACGAAGCTTAAAAGCATACAACTCCTTAGTATTTTAGAGATGAGTACCAATTGTGATTTCAAATGTTGACAATAGCGATGAAGGTTTAGCAGCAGGGCTGAGGTGTTTGAAACCACCGTGCGGATATGAATTGTGCATCTCTATTTGTGGTGACCACGAAATATACGTCCATAGTGATTGACCGATATCAGAGAAATGTACTGTTCAATACATCTCACTGGTAATACCTAACATGAATGTAGCAAGTAACCAACGAGGAAAACCATGTACGCAAGCCAGTAGGAAATTCCAATAGTCGGCTTGGGATAAAATGTCTAGGAAGCCAAGACTATCGTATGAGAAGAGAGAATTTAAGGTAGAACATTGGTCAGATATGAAGCAGTATGGCGGTGGACCTTGGAATGTTTGCATGGTAGCCATGAGCAGCTGCGTTTATTCCAAAATTCACAGGTTAACTATATTTGTAGGGCGAAAAGCTATCACGCATGCAAAAACAATATTGGGCTTGCGCAAATAAACCATCAAATCGAAATGCCGTCCATTTTGCCAGTGATGAAGAAAATTACGGAAGAAACGCCTAGCAGAAAACAAAAGAGTTGGTGATAGTGTGAATGTAAGCACGCAATCGATTGAAAGATATTGCTATATCGGGTCACGTTTCCAGTTAACGAGTTGAATGATTATGAAGCGTCCAACATGTCAGGTGACATCTGTAGACAATACTGTAACAAGAAATCGCGGTCTCTCCACTCTACGCGAAGATAGTTACCTGTTCATTTGTTGATTACGTTCTTCGGTTAGTGGTCTCACTGAACAGTGTCCGGTGCAGTGAACACTTAGCTGGCATAGAGAAACTGTGAACCGGCCAATCGCAAACTATGTTTTCTTCTATTATTCGACCAACAAGTCGTGCTTCGAAAATAAAGGCCGTGTTGTTCACGTAATCCCTCCACCTGATGTAAGCTAAATGAAGAACGGTAATGACGGCCACTTCATTACGATAAACGAGACAAGCTTCCAAATTATTTAATAAGGCTAATTGCACGCGGGCCTGATGTAATCTTCTTTTAACGACAACAATATTTTTTGTTCGCATCAAAATGGTCGAATTGGACGAAGGCAACGCGTACCTACCACAGGTAAGCTCGATGATACTTCAAAGCAAGCTCAAGTGAGTTATCCAGAAAGGTGAAACGGTGCCCAGTGGGTCAATTATAAACAGTTTACACACAAAAAGAACATCACATCCGAGAACTACAAATCACATCCAAATCAAAGGTCTGCATGCAATCAAATTGACTTTATTTTTACCCCCATTACTGAACTCACCTAGTAGAATAGGGCTCAAAACGTCGTAGAATTGCGTGAACACATCAACCACAGAGAATAACGTGTGGTTGCATGTAGTGTTCATCCATTCTGTCTGTTCCATAGCCGACCAGTTGGCAGCGGCTGATGCAGCATCGGTGTGTCCAAACGTGTGATTAGATGGTACATCGGACAGTGATGGACCCCGTAAGTGTTGGAACACGCGGAAGATAATGGTGAACGTCTCGCGCCACCACACAGGCTTGAATTGGCCACCATATGTTTTCAAAATATCGAAAAACACGGTCAGACCGCGTGTACGTACATCAAGTTTGCAGCTGATGACCGGAGGTGATAAACACGGGAGGAAAATAAAGGCAGATCATAAATGCAACCTGATCCTTTCAAAATTGGTTACCGACCCACACATGTTTATTGGATGTTGACCAACCAATCAAATTACTCGGAACACGAAATAGAGGTCGCTCGTAAGTCAGTAAACATAAGTAATTTGCACAACAATTTAGATAAGGTGTAGTAAAATCATTTTCTGTATTTGTTGTCACAGAAGTATTCCGTTAAGAAATGGTGGCCTGAGAGTTCAGATCTTATGAAAATCATACGCATCGACAGCAATACAACGTAGACGAGAACGGTATTCTGTACAACGTGATGGTTGATGCATGGTTTCACTACGATAGTGTTATACCATCCGGAAATGAGAAATCTCGTTTAAGTAAACATAATGAACGTTCACACAAAAGTTGGCAAACAACGTCATATTGTACCAAGGACCTCACCAGTGAAGTATGCTGATCTGTCGCCGGCTTGACTGCTTAGATTGGGCGACCCCGATGGGTGACAGATATATGTTCACACAACCTTACCAGCGCAGTGTACACAACTAACCATAATTTTAAGATAGTAACGCTGTCCATATCGAGTTACAAACCGAAATAGATATACACTATCCATACGGATACACAACAGCAGAGATGTAGTTTATGGCAATGGAAATAATAATGATCCCAATAATGAATCCACCTCCACAACTGTTGCCATTTTGATATACCCTGGTTTTAACTGCCCGGACCAGACAGCGAAATACCTGTATCGACAACCTGGAGTTGCCACCAGTTCTTAGACCTTCAGAGATACACAATATTGCACATTTACGATATTCACAAAATGATGAAAACACACTAAGGCGTTCCGTGCTATTACAGCGCGTCTGATGCTCACAAAACAATGTGAGAGTGTCCTACAGAATGTGTTAATCGTGAGATACTATTTCTCGAAAATAGGTCAATTGAACAGTTGCTGAAAGAAGCCAACGATCAGAATTTGTATGCTACTCACAGACAAGGGTGCTTGAGTAAGAATGTCACTTAGCGAACTCCATAGGAGTCACCGCATATTAACCAAGTCTCGTCCAGTACTTGATGATGAGCCTGTTGATCTGAATGCCATACAACACGCTGACAAAACACACTTGTTGGCTACTGTTTCAATGAAGTATCACAGAAATTGCTCGTTCTTCTGTTCCAAGTTTCAGACCGATGAGCTCTAATATCTCATGTTGTAGTAAACAAATCAATGTGCTATTTACGTTTAGACACACTTAGCATTTGAGTAGTAATATACTAACAACAGAGAAAGAAGACTGAGATCAAACAAGAAATACAAAAGAAAAATATCTTGAAGAAAACATCCGTAAGGCTGATGACGTGAACTCATGCAGAAAGGCATTATTCAGTGAATACTGTCTTATTATGTTAAATGAATTTATCACACTGGGTAATTCGGCTAAAAAGCATAATTGGAAACAACCAACAGCTTCATATATATGTAGACTGGGACAAGAACGTCGTCGATCAATTAACTAACTTCGTAAGATGAGAGACATTTTTGTGAGACTTAACGGAAGTGCACTCGAAGCAATTATGGGGACAGTGTCAATCTATGAATGCGAAACGTGATCGTTCGGGACGGAGAAAGCAAATCATCTTCAGATAGTTGATCGAAAATATGTGCTCACAATCGCACACATATCGAACGGCATCAACGGATAAGAAACGAAGAGGTTAGGAAACAAACACTTAGCTGCGAGGGTTACCGTGTTCACTCGCCTAATCTTTAAGTATGAGTAGACTTGAGTAGTCGGGCAACACGTTACGGATACCAACACATTGGCTGCCACGTCGGGCATCCTTTGCCCAGAATGCGGTCAACTGGCACACGATGTGCGATAAATAAACGAGCGCTCAGCGTTGAAATGTGAAGACAGGTGTTGGTAGGTTAACGGTAAGGTTAGGGGACAGGAAGTTCATTGACATCAATTTTGTCCTTTGACAGAGCTGTCTGCGAAAAAAGTCTAGTTGTTGAAGCAGAACGACGAAAACTGTTTCGCAGACACCTCCAAACTTCATGAAATTCAGTTGCGCACTTTGTAAGGTGCCGAGTGCTTTGGGTTTAGACATAGGATTTTCAGCTGACAAATCCCTTCTGCCATAATTTTTATTCTAACACTAGGGACTGCTCTTCTTCGCACGATTGTGTGACAGATAAGCATCAGTGTAGATCAGTGATATACTGCTGTGAATGACGATGACATATATGTATGACCCGAAAAGCAACCAACGGTTTGCTCCGGAGATGCTCAATTTGCGGTACTAGTGAGTATACGAAAAGTAATTGGTCACAGTCCTATGCCGACCTCCACACGATGAGCTCATTCGCTTCCGAAGTCAAATGACACTGGTGCACATACGTCACCACAAGTGGATAGCGTTGCATCATTTGTAGTTCCACTCACATACACCTTACATCTTGTGTAAACTCAAAGTGATGAGATTGACAGGAGTGGAAGTGAAGAACCATGTAGTTCAACCGGTCGATGTTGATTAGTTGAATGATATAAAAAGAAGGTCCAAATGACAACTTCCAACTTAGAAAGACATGAAAAATATATGATTTTTTAACATAAGAGTATATATTAATGCCCTGTGAAATTCTGATACTTAAAGTTAACTACATGCTCATGTTTGACAGGAATGTACGAAATGTTACTCCGAAGAACATCACATCATTTGTACTTTCTATACGTTTAGGGAAAGAGAAGCAAATTCAGATTTGGACTGTAAATCAAACAGAGCATTCAGCCTACAGCGCAACAACGAAACTGAAGAAGAGAAAGAACAGGAAGGCCCCCAAGACTCGAATTTCTGAAAAGAAGAGCTCGCAGATTACTACACAACAGGCGCCGTTGATTGATGTAAATGAATAACTGTCAAATTTATTCGTATGCAAAGCACGTAGGCGGACACAATGACCATACTTTCTAGCTAGAAAGCACTAAATTGTTCCAGGTGCGATAGTGTGCATCTGGTTAATTAACTAGCCAAGGAGCGAACATCCAAAGATGACGAGACACAAAGTAACGAGCAAGCTTTGAGGAAACTCACAACCTAACGATGAAGTCAAAAATAGCAAGACCCCTCGGCTGGAAACGTTATCCACAGGGAACTGACCTATTGATCACGCGGAACAATTCACATAATACCGGCATCCAACCCTTGAGCCAAACATGATCTTCATCGGATAGTGTTACGAGTGTGCCTGCACTACTCCGACGAGGATATGTGACTGAGGAGTCCGATAAATCAGACTGTTTAACCGGTTCTTGGTCTCGCAAGTTGCCCGCGGAAACAGTCACGGATAGCGGAGTACTGGTGTCCGCAACAAACATTGATCCGTGGTCAGATACCAACTGAGCGCAAATACGAATGAGTCGTATACTCTCCATAGCCATGTCAGGAAAATGCAAATTACAGGCGAAGTCGGCCAACAGTTTGATCAATGGCTGAAGAAAAGCAACGAACACAAAATTGGATTGAATATCGTTTTACTCCGTTCGATTCTTAAGTACATACATAGATACACATTTACAAAATTAGGAGGGGTGCTGGTTACCCTTTGAACGTGATATGTTGAACAATGAAACTGTCGTGCGCTTCTATAAAAAAGGTACGCACTAAGAATCAACTGGTTACCTTACAAACAGTATATAAACGGATTTTCAACCAATTAATTGAGAATAAAACGAGGTTATGAGCAAACTGCAATACTCTACGTGACACACGTCAGAAGCGTGCACAGAATGCCAAAATTTAAAAAATGATGCATTACAATTTAAGGTAGACTTGACTAACCCTGTCATGTTTCATTTTAGTATCTACAACGTAAATTCAACCTTCCCACTTATCTCGGCCCAAGGGAACCATGAACATTGCGTGATACAACGTGGGAAATCGTGACAGAATTCTCTGTTTTTCTATATTAACTTAGCAGATGTTTAAATCAAAGCTCTTGCAGAAACATGTATACAACGAAACAGTTTTTAATATGGACGTAAGAGTGAATCAACAATAACTATGTGAGGTAAAAACAGGTGCGTATAAAATCAGTTAGGGCTACCGGATTTTGAGTTGTTCAGCAAAAATCTGCAACCACCTCAGTTCACCCCACGACTACGTGAGTAACGTTCACTGTGCGACCTATTATGATGTATTTTTCTGTTATGGAGTAGGGTTCACCAGTTGGTTCACATCCAAAGTGAGTGGCCGGCATGTCGTTATTGCGACGCGGAATGCAGTTCTCACAACAACAAATAAATATCTTGGAGAAGAATACCACGCATCCGAACAGATCTAAAACGGTTGTCAATAAATAATCGGCGGACCTCGCCTCGTAGTGAGCGATCAAACGATTAGGGATATGAGGGCTTCGTTTAAACAAGACAAAAGAAGATTCGTTGGTTCTGCTTGTAGTACACTATGAAGTGTTTTTTTATCGGAAATGCCATGGAAACCATGATTGTTGTGTGCGGATAGGAAATAAGCATTCGACAGTGTACCTTGCCGAACTTATCAGAAGTTGATGCACACATCGCTACTCATCGAACTGCACACGCGATAGGTATTCAGGTGGAAAAAACACAAATCCGTCCGGAGTGATTATTGGAATGACGTTAATGTCAGCAACGAGATGTAGAATGTGGGAAGTTCCGAAAACTGGTGATTTTGCCAGCACGGATTATGCAAAGAAAAAGACTTCACCTCTGAAGAATATGACAGCGGCTAGTTGATGCTTTGAAGGAGACATTTGAGATGCAGTCTAATCAAAAAGCAGTCCTAAATCTGGATATCGGGTAATTGGTGTAACGGCCGCGAGTTTCAGTTTCGTTCACCCCGAATGCTTCCGTCCAAGTGTTGACAGTCTGACCATCCCTGCACACCAGGCAAAAAACCTTCTGATGTGATAAACAATGTGACCTTACAGGTACAACTTTTGACAAACCAACCTGGAAGGCATCCAGAACCACATTCAAATGATGCACCAACACTTCATTGACGGTGAAATTGCAAGTCTCAAATGCCATGTCTACAATCGCTTCATCCGCTACCGAGGCGACCCGATGGAATACAGCAAATATATTAGTCCATCCGGAACGAATATTCATGTACTGAGAATGGACCAGATGTGAGATGCATCGGATGACCATGTCCTGGATTTTACGGGTAAGGTTCTGGCCGTTATCCAAAATGCTCACAAACGGTCTTTGGTGATAGCGAATGAATGAGTAGGGTGCGAGACAAAGAGAGAATTATATATATATATAAATTAACTAACTGTTTCCAACGACGTAGCTCACAGGTACAATTCGCTAAGTGTTAGTGTTACAACAAGTTGCTCTAACTATGGTTGACCTCAAAAAACTAGGAGACAATGCTGGAAACAAAAAATACCAAAAGGTGGTGAAAAACATTCTTACCGAAAAAGCAAACGGAGATAAACACGGGGCATGCGAACCAAATAACTTCACGAAATGCAGGTGGTCATCAGGGATTTACCATCCTGACAACCTGAATCGTCCAGTTATGTTTGGACCAGTGGTAAGCACAGCCAGGGTCGGACTGTTTTTAGGTCAAGTTAGTAGGCTTTTAGAATTACATCAGTTGAAGAATTAGGTTGTACACGATAAATATTGATCCATGATAAGGAACATGCATTCCAAAAAGATTCATATACGCAAACAACCTGTCTGATACCACAGAGCAAAGCCGCTGATGGAGATAAACCAGTAAATTTTATGTTTCTGAATTTTTCTCCAAGCCTTCAACAGATTCAACAATACAACGTTCTTTACGAAACAGTAAGGTGTAGATGGTGTTTTTTTGGTTCCCGAATTGTCTGAAAGACCGATTTCTTAATACAAATTGTAATGACATACTATCTGACTGGCATTAAGTAACTTACGGTGTATCTGGGGGTTCCATTCTAGGCTCGTTGTTTGTGCTTAAAAGATTACATCCGATAGCTTCCTCGATAGCATTACACGTGGACAATAAGATGAGGCGAATAGCACAAAGTATTACTGAAGGAGAAATGAATCAAAGTGGTCTTGACAAGTTGCATCGTTGGACCACAACGCAACAGTTTCCAGTTAACTCACAAAAATGCAAAGAACTGCACATTGGGAACTATTCTCCTACAGAGTACTTTTAGCTATCATTGTCCGCGAACGAGACCAGGGAGTGATCGTTCCAAAAGACCACAATCTATAGCCCAACTGTGTTTTGACGCCCTTTGGAATGTTAACCGGGTTGTTCTTAGGACCATCAAATCACAAGGCTTGTCGACAATTCCTCATGAAAGACATTCATCCGAGCATGGAATTGCAACAGAGGGCAACAAGACGCGTTTAATCGTTTCATTCAGTTTATTGTGCAGAATGATTGTTGGAAGTGAGCCAGATCTCCACGCACCGTCGACAGATCAAAAGCGATCTTATCGTGACCAACCGAATCCGACACAATTCGTCACAAATTCTGTGAAATATGCTTGTGTTTAGTCTGAATAATTATCTCTAAGGTCACTCGCCGAAACGTAAACACCAAATGAGTTACCTAAAATACAAACAGCAGTATTTCAGTGTAACAGTATGTCCAAGGTGAAATACCGTGCCGGAACCTATTGAGATAACGTCATCATAATGACATTAACCGAAGAGTGGAAGCATAAATTTGTGAGGCAACTCGGAGTCTCTAATCAGCGTGGCCATCTGTGCGACCCCTGAAGTCAGTGCCACCAAGACACTACCTGTGGAATTACGCTTATTTCACGCTTGATTACTCCATGTGAATTAGACTTATCCTTTTATATTCAGGTTTCACCTCACCTTGTTATAATCCATGTTACGATTGGAAAAAAGACATCTGCTCTTCCTTTCTTTAATCTGTGCGTTCAATACAGTGAAATGTACACAGGCGTTACAAGCTTCCTCATACCCCATAACATTCTAGTGCATGAATTGCTCGTATTTGGAGAGCTCAATAGAATAGCATTTGGCTACATATATATTTGACATACAATGCATTATATAACAATAAAACCCACCAAAAGAAGTGAATATGTGTATCGCGTGTGTTCCTGTCCTGATCTATGCTGCTGCCTTGACGTGGTGGTCGGGCTTGTGCATTGCATCGTTCCGGAGCGTTATGCTTACTTGGACTTTGGTCCTTCCAGGTGCATCTTTGTCAAGTAGGCCAAAGGGCAGCAGTCACACGAAAAGCAGTTACACTCATAGGATTGTATGTCGCACTACTGACCGCGTAGGAGTGCTTAGGTAGTGATGCACGACCCTATAGGCAAACAGCAGAACTATTTTTTATAGCTGTGGTACTGCTGTCTTTCGAATCAGAAAAATGGGGGTTGGAAGAGTCTACCTCAAAGAGCACTTCGATCGCCCATCGGTTGACCGTGACTGCCGGCGTATTATTCAATACGGTCTAAAAAAACATCTGGCATCAACCAGAAGCCTGACGTTGCCTCTGATACATCCATTTCGCGTAGCAGTGCTCAGAATCAGATAGTGATGTCTTATTCAGTGTGCCCCCGGTCAAGGCAAGCTCCTTACTGCCCAGTGAGTCCGACTCTTGGGTCATTGGATCCGGGTAGCGTCCCCCAAGAAAACCCTGGATCCTGTTGTCTCGCGGGTAAGACTTTTGAGTCAGAGACTCAGGGTGGGGTCTCTCAAGTCATAAGCATCCTCAATGTCCGCATTCTCCGACAAGTCGGTCAGCAAGCTGCTCTGGTAAGTACTCTCTCAAGTCTGGAGCTTGATGTGTACTGTGTCAGAAACGCGAGTCTACGATTCTAGCACGGTTATCCACTTGAGCTCACCTCTAGATAGCTGTCAATCCAAGCGCTTCTATCTCAGGGTTTCTGGTGATGCTGAAGCTGAATCTCGTGGTCAAGCTGGAATGGGAATCGCACTGAGTTCCAGAGCGGAGCAATGTTAACTCGACTGGATCCCAGTGAACAGTCGCTTGTGCACTGTCAGACTCAATACATCATTTAAGGTCTGTCGACGCGAATCAGAGAAGCATTGTTTTCATTATATCGGCGTATGCACCAACAGACAACCGTTCGGATGCTACCAAATATGTGTTCCATGATGCCATCGTTCACCTTCTGAAGCAAACCAAACACTCAGACATCAACATACTATCGGGCGATTTTAATGCACAGCTTGATCGTCTTTCTTAAGATGAGAAAAGGCTGGGAGGTATGTTTGGTGTCCGGACAGAACACAACGGTAATGGTAAAAGACTGTCACAGCTATGCGTATCTCATGGTCTTCATAGTTCGAGCACCGCAGTTGAATACAGGAAGAGGAACTGCGTTACATGGAGACCCCCGTTT
>JTDE01000868.1:144749-190143 GCA_014338405.1 Paragonimus skrjabini miyazakii
GATAAACCTCATGAACAAGCGTCGCTGGATTCCACTTGGTTCTGAAATGATGGCCACCGTCGAGAACTTTAACGCAACCTGATTGAAGGCTTGCGCAAAGACCGTGAGCACTACTTGGTCGAACAGTCAGAACAGATGGAAAGAGTCTTTTTGTTTGGGAACAATCTGAAAAACAGTTCAGCCGCCATCAGCCAGACTATGTAAGCGACGGGACTCAAGTGATCAGTGATTGTGTTCCAAAGGGTCCTCTGTCGGAAGCAGAAGTGGTCCTGGAGCTTAAGTTATTGAAACGCAATAAGGCTCCTGGTCCAGATTTCCGCCCTCCTTCTCTTTTCAATGCACTTCGCATATTCGAGGTACAAAGTGCTGTTTTAGAACTGGGGTATTTTCACTCCTACCTCCTTTACTGCAAGCAATCCGCCTGAGACTAAGGATACCTTCACATATTTGGGCAGTACTACCTTGTCAGTTTGTAACACTGATGACGAGATATTAGCGTGGATAGCAGAGGCACGAGTTGTATTTGTCAAACTGCGTCATCTGCGGTGTCGAAAAGACGTTCGGTTGTTGATAAAAGGAAGGGTATATAATACTTGTGTGTATTCTGATTTGTTCTATGTTTCGGAAACGTGGCCTGTTCGCAACAAGAATGTCAACAGACTTGTTGCATTCGACCATCGGCGTCTACGCCACTTAGCTCACGTTAAGTGGACTGATCACGTGAACAACACGGCCGTTTGCCGACGCGTATTCTAGAATGCTCGGGATGCGCGGTCAATTGGTAAGCTAATCATCTTGCCCAGACTTCGATGGTTGGGTCACGTACTCCGCATTCCAACTGAGCACTTACAGTACCGGGCATTATACACTGAGGCCACCAACAGTTGGGTGAAACCACGTGGTGGTCAAGCAACAATGTGGTCATGACATATGAAAACCCTGCCAAGCTGGGGTCCTCGTGACCACTCAAATCGCTGGTTGGAAACGTTAGCCGAGATAGCGGTTTATCGCAATCAATGGCTTACCAGCATCCGTGCCATTTCTAGTTCTTCTGTTTAATCTACGTTTATTTATATTTATCCTTCTTAATAAGGTTTTCTTCTAGGATATTTCACTTCACTGTTGAGGTGAGCGGCGGCCCGAACCACAGTACCTTTTGGACAGGCTCTTGTCTGCTATGATAATGATGACTATCGGCCATGAATTAGGTTTGGCAAATACCTAGAGTATAGTGTACGCTTAGAAGTGAGCTAACAACTGATGACGCTAAACTGCCCGATCGTGATATTAAGTTCAGACCAACAACACTCAACTGCGACCAATTTCATTCGTGTTTGGAGGACCAGATAAGGAAGGCGGCCGAAAACACAGCAAGATCAACACACTTCATGTTACAAGGAGCCGGAATTATCCGCCTGGTCATCGACTAAAAAGATTAAACAAGAGAGTTCAAGCTAAGTTTTCAGTATGTAAACCACCAGAGGTTTCCCGTTACGCGACGTACTGAAGTAGCGGACTACTCACAGCATTCAAAGTAGTATATAACAGTTAGCATACGAGTACCGACTATTACTTTCCCGGCTAACACGAGACTATATCGCCACCGATGTTGCACAGACGGTTGGGAAGAAGTGGAATAACGACTCAATCGAATAGTGGGTTTGTACATCATGGTCCTATTATATAGAGTACGAGACATCTGCAATAAACAAATCCCCAGTGCGACCAGGCCTTTAAAAACATGTCGGATTGAACAGTGCTATTAGGCTGCCCGAAGCCAGACATCGGAGGTACCTTGGTAATCGAGGTTCAAACCTGTGAGTGTGTGACTGGTAGATAGCGTCGTTTACCACTGAGCTATCTCAGATAATACCAGACGAGTGAAGTTGATCTGATTGTAGAAACGTGTCAATATTATTTGTAGAAGTGTACTACGAACCATATCAAGAGTAAAATGAACCTCTTAAATTCTGTGATAGTCAGATAGCAATGGGTGACAAAAGCCGTCACGAGATCTGGCAAACCACGACCTCTCTCACAAGAAATCCATTCTTGACGTCAAAAAGGTCAGTTGAAACTTCAACAGGACAACAAACAATTCTCCATATAGATTGAACATCACCCACAATCGATGGCAGCTGTCGCATTCTCATAGACTTTCCAGTCGACCCCTTTCAAAAAGAAGCACTAGACTCGAGTTTCGCTCTCATTAGAACTCGTTAGTAATGCATATTCTTACCACTGCAGAGCTCTAATGAGAGCGAAACTCGAGTCTAGTGCTTCTTTTCGAAAGGGGCCGACTGGAAAGTCTATGAGAATGCGACAGCTGCCATCAATTGTGGATGATGTTCCGTCTATATGAAAACCAAAATCCTCTACTACTCATCAGTAAACAATTCTTCGTCAACTTCCATAAGGCTTTCGTTTTCCACCGATTCATTAACCCACAGCGAGAACCCAGCCGTTTTTGAAGGACCTATCCGGTTGAAGTCGAGCAAACCAAACAGATCTGACAAATAATCACCCATTATTCTTAAGCAGTGTGTTGGATTTTTAGACCACACACCTTAGTTTATCTACTGAACCTGTGTCTTACAGAACATAAAATCATTAACCGTTAGAGAAAGGCAAGCATCTCTCTTTCTACAAAACGGAGGACCACCAAGATTCACCTAATTTCATGTGAATGTGTCGCACTGAGGGTTTTCAAAAAACGAATTCTTGTTCGAATAGAAACTCAAGTGAACATCACGGACACTAGTCAATTTGTCAGCCATCACTCACGCTTAACCCATGATGCTCTTACTTGCCTAGTTCATTTAAATGTCATCTTTTTATAGACAATCTGGAACTGTCCACGCATGTTTCTTGGATTACACCGATGTGTTCAGAAGCATTGAGAAATAGAAACGTTATTTCGAATTCTCTACAAACATGGTATACAAACCTTAATCGTTGACGTTTTGCACGATTACTTTACGAATCGAAGCTAATTTACTCAAACTAGTGAACAAAGCTTATGACCACTCACCACCGGGTCCGCTGTTCCACACGACAAAATCCTCTCTTCACTTCTGTTCCCACAATACACTGCGTTTATACCAGTTCATAATCACACTTTCGTAAGCAGATAAGCACTTGATGTGATGCTTCGCATCACACACCTGAGAGCATTTTCCTTCTTTAACCCTTAAGGACAGTTTATCCAAACTAACAAGTTAGATAGGATCCAGGAGTTTGTCACCTAATACATTCAAATTTGTTGACCTATCATTTACGGTTATGAAAGAGAATCAATGAGGAACTTCAAAACAGGTGTCCATCCTTTCTTGTACGTAATCAATCTGACACCGGCGGTCGAAAATTATGCCTAAATGCGAGAAAATGACCTGCGTGCATGTGAGATGATGATAATGCGTGTCTCTATCAAAAAGCAAAAACGTACCGGAGGAATTCCTTTTGAAAATGAAAGTTGGGCAGTTCACCCTTTTCAATCAACTTAACAGACAGTTGACGCAATGAGTCGAGGACAAACTCGGCTACATCTTCATTGCTAGATTGGCCAGCAGCAGTGAAGTGTCCTCCAATGTGCTCCCATACACGGGACCATTGCAATCGAATACGGCCCATGTTATAATAGGAGATCTCGACGACTTTTTGCAGCGAAAACGTGCGTGGATGAGGTAGCATCAGTTCCTCACGACTGACCTGAAATTGCACGAGAACCAGCATGACTTAAGTTACTATTGAAGATTGGTGTCTGAATTAGTAACACCCAGTTGATAATTTTCTCCTAACGGGTGCCCGAAAGACCGGTTTTTAAATCGGGTCAAGATGCGTAAGTTGTGCATGTAACCTTAAGATCAGTGAGGAGTAAGCAAACCATAAAAACCAAACATGATAAGGTATCCAAAAGCAAAGAACGGTAAACGTCATTCGAAAAGAAGCATGGCAGCAAACTCACCTGACACAGTGCTTGAACAAAATCTACGATTGCATCTCCATTGAGACGCACGGAGCCGGTGAATATCTTGTCCACCGCGACCACAACGCTGTGCGAACCGGTTTCGCCCATGACTTCTTGCAAAATTGCCGCTTTTTTCGCATCCACTGAAGCAGCAGCTAAACTGCCGGGGGCGACAGGTTCAACAGAAGATCCAGTACTAGATTGTGAAGCGAGGGATACAGAAGACGCGGTATAGGATTGACCAGTTCCCCGTCTTGTCATCGGCCCATTGCTATTGACCGAAGTGTGAAGAGGTGCAGCTTAAAAAGCAGAAGAGTTGGTACACATGAGTTAAGTTTTATGTGCACATAATACGTGAACAGCTCGATAGCCCACAGGCTAAAGTACGAATAAAGTAAAGTTCCAGGTGATGACAGCCAGAGATAAGTCTGTTCTAAGGTCCGCACTATAAAACATACATTTTCACTGATATGCAAAAGCGATGCTAAAATCGATATAAACACATATTCAGATATTCATTTTTAACGGCCAAGAGCATGACCAGAAGTTGGTATGATTTAAGCCGCCAACCACTGTAACACCAGCGTGGAATACATTAGAGGAAAAAAATTATCACAGAAAAAGAAAAAGGATTAAACAAGAATGAACAGAGAAACTGGGAAAGTTATGAATTCAGGCACGTTGTCACGTCGGATAGTTTCCAACCAGCGATTTGAGAAAATAAGAAATCTCAAAACCGACGGTGATATCCACTCTACTCAATGCGATAGTCAGGATCTTCAGATTTTGCTCGACCACCCCCGTGGCTTTACTCAATCATTGTTGGTTTGAGTCCATAATGTCCGACGCGAAAACGCTCAGCTGGCATGCAGAACACGTGACCTAACCAATACAGACTGTGTAGCTGGAATAGTCGACCAATCGATCGCGCATCTCGAAGAGCACACTGGCGAACTGCCATGTTACTCGTGCGATCGTCCACCTTGATGTGAGATAACTGACGAAGGTAACGATGGAAGAAACACGGCAAATCTGTTCATATCTTTGTTTTGAACAAGCCGTGTTTCTAAAACACACAGCAAAACCGTTCCTTTGAACAACAGCCGAAAGCGTTTTCGATGCCAGAAACGGCGCACATGGGCATAGACGACACGTGCTTTTACCATTCTCGTTGATATCCCCTCAGTAGCATTACAAGCTGACAATATAGTACTATCAAATTGTGTGAAACGGTCTACAGTCTCAGGCGGATTGCTTGCAATAAAAAATGTAGGAGTGCATCAGATTTGAAGCAATACTTAGCATTTTGAAGTTGTGAGGCGCATCCTTTACAAATTAGCTTGAGTGTTCGGCATGGTCCGCATGTCTTCGGTAAAATGACCAAGCAAAACAATGTCATTTGCATACTTCATGTTGGTCAACTTAGTTCCAAGAAGAAACTATACATAAATCTGTGTCAAATGGGCGTAATCACTGAGCGTAGCTATTTTCGCAGTCATTCTAGGTGATAGTAACATGCGACAATAATGATCAACAGCTATTATTATTGTCATTTTATTTAAAGGAAATAAGATGGTTAATTTTCGCAGCTTCTCAATTTAGTGATTTTGATATTCTGCTGCTAGCCCGATGCGTAATAACCACATCACAAACGATTAATCATCAAGGTGAAAACAAGAACACGTGGAGATTTTAGCGTAGGGGTAGATGAAACCTGATGAATGTTCCTCCTTATATGATATAGTAATCGACAGGTCATTCTACTAGAATACATACAGGTGGACGCTCACCTGCCTGTCGAGTAAAGAAAATGTCAGACAGCGAAAATTCATGGACAGTAATATGAAGTCCCGTAGTTGATACAAGCACTCAATGGTGGAGCATTCACAACCAGAACAACAAGTTTATGTGAGGTTTCACAAGAAGTCGCACTATGGATGCTATTTAGCACGGTAATGAAAAGGTTGCAAGTCAAACGGCCAGTTGGAATAGTAACATAAAACCAATGATGCCCCCCTGTGAAACAAGAAGGGTTGTTGTATCGCATAAACTGTGCCTACACACATATCCGAATAATGTAAGCGGTAGTAGCAACCACATCATGTCATAAAAAAAATCAGTATTTAGTCGACACTTCACGTCATCGTTATGAGATAATTAGCAGGATACCAGAAGCAGAATAGAACGATTTCACTGATATACAGTGTGGCAAATATGCCCTGTAAAAAGTGCCAAGACTTAAATAAGTCAACAGGGAAATTTCTAGAAGTGTTCGGAATTACTGCAAGCGTACTGAAAGAAAAACCATCCGAAACGATTATGGCACAGCGAAATAACAAAACTTCCACAGAAAAGCCTGGTACACCAGCTGTCCGTTAGGCTCATTATGTGAAAGCCATCATCCATTGGATTTCATAAGTCAGAACAGTGTTTATTAATCTGCGTCAACCGTAGCACGTTTAATCTGTATCCTCACATTCTGTTCTGCTACAGGGGTTGGAAACCCAGCCTAGCCGTGCGGAAGATGATTGCCGACTATCAGTCTCTGATAAATGTAGTTTGTACATGAGTGCGTCTGGATGGTGAAACCATCTGTCGAATAAAGAAAATGTCAGACAACGAAAATTCATAGACAGTAATATGAGGTCCCGTATTTGATACAAGTACTCAACATCAAATTCAATGACATCGTCACACACTCTGCGCATACTGCCTTGTCGTTGTGTTTTCAGAGCCTCACTAGTGGAACCTGATATTGGCTGGAAGGAGCAAACCTTGGTAAGGTGGCAGGGAATGACCGTAGTCGACGGTGAACAAGCCTCCGCATAACATCTACATTTAGGGGCAATATAAAAAATGACACACAATGGTGCAAAGTGGGTGTTGTTTGAAGAAAATCTTGTCCCCCTAAATGACTATTAGCTGATACTAGTGTTTTATTTTGAGACATTGGCTATACTCACATTAACTCAGGTAGTATTAATATCTATAACAGTATTCCGCAAAATATAGTGTGGTTCTTTCAGTCACTTAATAGGTAGGTAGATCAGCAAGCTGGCTGAGCCATGCGTGGAGAATCAGAAGGAAGATACATCGTAATGGGTAATGGTTATCAAAATCAAAATGTATAAAACGTTTCACACAGATTAAAAACGCGAATCGAGATATGGAATCGAACGGGACTTTTAGTAAATTTCCCGTTAAACAAACTAAAAGTGCTTGGTGGTCAAACAAAGGTGAACTTCGAGTCCTGAAAATGTACAAACTTAGATAGTGCAGTCATAAATTTTAAGTTTCACAAGATCGTTTACAATGTTGTGCAACCTCTGTTGACCTATTAAACTCCTTGATATTCAATTCAGAAATGAAGTCAAATCAATACGATTGTGTTTGTACACCTTGAGAAATGAATATACAGCAGTAACACAACCAAACTTTCAGCAGATGGAATATTTTTATTAAAAAAAACACTACTAATCCAACTATACGGTCAATTTTTCTAGAAAATTCACAAAATTAATAAGAAACTGTACTAAGTGAGGGATAACAAATGAACCGCATGCGGGAGTACGCGTATACAAATAGATTTGAAAGGGGGACCTAGTTGAGGATGTGGACGTACACTTATAGAAATCGGAATGAAGAAGATGATGGGAATCGGACAAATTTTCGGAGGCAAGCAACTTGTATAATATAAAAGGTTGAAGTAGTATAAAGTCAATGGGATAACAATGAGGAATACTACTGCAGCTAGACAAATGTCTCATGGGTCTAGAAGGAGACTGAGAAAGTTTTGTTAGAGTACCAAGATAAATGACTGTAGAACAATATAGCTAAATGGAGAGTATAAATACACTCACGAAAATTAGACGGAGTTGAAAACGGCTTCATAAGTGGAATATAAAAGATAACTTCCCTCACTTTCGTAAAGACAGTGTGCATGTGAAGAGACCACGTCAAATTATGGTTCCAGATGACAGCTAAATGCATGACAAATTGGGACTTAGAAGGAAACTTGTTTTCAAGTTGTATTTGGAAACAAGTACCGAAGAGCTACGGCAAGGAGTGTTCTTTTAAGAATGAAATATAAAACACAAATGTATTTGGACATCTTAGACAAAAAAGAGCATACGTTTGATTAACTAGCCAATTCGATAAAGCCATTTTGTAGAGCAAGAGAGGAGGAAATTTTTTGCCTAAACTTGGAAACATATTCGACGACAACACCGTATGACCACACAACTTCCATTATCATGTGTGATTTAAAATCTAAGAACTTAAAGTATGAGAGAATATTGCAGAAGAAAAACGGAAAATACTCACGACAAAGTTGTAAATAAAATATGAAAGGGTTTCATTCGAAAGCAGCTAACAGAAGATGTAGTTCCCATTCTCTCAAAAAGATAATCGAGCAATACTAGGTTTTAGTTACACTATTTTCGTCTTAAGACGGTCTGTAGCTTAGATGCAGAGCTATACACATGGACATCTTCGTTTCCTTGATGGGGAAACATTTTATGAATTTTCAATTTTGAGTTTAGATGGAGAGGACAGGCAGATCAGAGCAAAACATGGAATCCGCGAAGCGTATTGTAACTTTGTGGTATTGGGCATAATAGTCGATCATTATGTTAGAAAATAGTGTCTGTTGGTAAATGTGACGTAACAAAACGCGATATTAAGGGTCCTCCTGATGTACTAGCAGAAAAAGTGGCACATTCAGTCTTTTCCTTTCAGTCATTCAGTCTTTCCACTCACGTCCGTGGCTATGAATGGATCCCAATCATCAGTGATCGCTCATCACTAAGATCCTTAATACAACCTTAATGCACCTTTCGAAAATCATTTCCGAATCATCCGGAGGCATTGCAACCGTCCCGTTCTATCATCCATTACATACTAAGGATTACCATCAGGAGGCATAGGAACGATTCAATTTAAACAACATTGCATTAGTTCGTGAGATCCTGACTTTCTCAGCCATAAACACCCAAACTAAGTGCCATGTTCTAACGGTTTTTGAGCTAGTCATTGTCCAATCGTCCAGTGCGAGCACGAACTATATCGTCCAACAGTTCGTTCTTGTAACAGTCGTCAGTCGATGGTACTCTTTTCCTCCGTTTCACTTGAATAAATTTGACGGTCGTCTTGTACGGTTAACTTAATAGTGAAGTCAGTCGATAATTCTTTTAGGTAGGCTCAAACACATTTTTCTGAAAGCCAAAATCTGGCCACTATTAAACACTCTCAGAGTCGTACTTCTAGTCATAGCAGAAATAGAAAAAAATATAGTTTAACATGTTGACCACGAGGCTCACCACTTGGTCCCGCATTATCGACCCAACATACCGTCGCCGCTTATGTTTTTTTTCTCTGTCGGATGATCAATGTGTTGTGGCATGTGATTTTTTTTCACAGGTTGGTGTGACTGATTTTGTGTGTTTCACGTTTAAAGGGTCAAGTTAACGTCGCCGTACGATTGGGCTTTTAGATTACGTTGCGGTTACGTTCGTAACCTGATAAGTATCTCGGAGAATTTCAAGGTGTAAATGAACAGTAATGTTGGCCAGCTGGATAATGAACGCAGCCATTTTATGGTCCAACACAACGGAATTATCTGTAACATATCTGGTGGTTGTGTCTTGTGATGATTTCGGATCGTATGTGGTTTACGAATAATGACACCATAATACGTTGTGAAATTGAACTAGAATATATTCCTATGGTTTTATAACGGTTATGCATGAGTAATGATGTGAAGCGATGGTGACAAACAAGAAATTTTGGAATGATATCCAACGGATTTGCATGATAAATAAATTTCTGAACCACGTCAAGGGAGCAATATTGGCTTAGCCTGTTATAACCATAAGAGATTAGTAATACTATGTAGTATAGCACTCGAAGTTGTTGACAAATTTAGTCGCAGCCAAATGCTCAACGAATGAGTTCTTATTCAATAAGCTTGATTGTGAACTCAATGTTCTCTAACCTTGTTTTAACGCAATTCGACCTCGTGGTATCATAGATGATAGGTTTTTATATTGCATACCAGGATTGTAGAGACAATCGAAGTGGCTGGGACTCAATCCTGACTAGTGTCAGTACTGTAATAGCTAAATCATCGCCAGTGCAAACCAACAAATCAGACGATTGATTTGTACATTAAAAAAAACAACTCACCGAACGTGGCCGCACGGTTAAGCAACCCAGGATTCGCTCCCATCGTACTCCCTGTCGGATAGGGACCTGCCGTTTGTAGTGTGATGGAATGAGTGGATTCCAACTGAGAGATGCAGCGAAGAATTTCTAACCATGCATGCCCCAAATAGTTTCCGTCCGTCTGGGCTACCGTGATCAACGTGCGAATAGTGTCAATATTCTTCTGTTTCATTGCTTCCGGGATGGATGCAGTTGCCGCATTTGTTCCACTCATGGCTCCCATAGAGCCCGGAATAGTACCGGTTGATCCAGTGGGGATCACTTCAGTTTTGGAGCGGCGAGTGGAAGAAGTTGTGTAGTTGTTACCCGCCAAGGAAGAGTTAGATCCACCAGCACCGGACGCAGTGGTCGTAGTAAGGAGGAGAGTGAAACGAGCTAGAGCTTGAACATAAGCGTCTCGTTCCATTTCCATATGGAAGATACAAGCAATTCGGATAGCGTAGCGAATACCCTCCAAACATAGATGAGCGACATCCAAAGCATCACAATCCTGATGAAAACACAGAATGATTCGAGAACAGATTAGCTTCGAATGAGAAATCAGTATTCAATTATATGGGGAACAATATTAGGCATATATCGATTCAACAGCTTCCAAACTGTTGGACCGCGCTTACGTTGCTGCAACCATTCCCTGGGGATAAGTGAGCGAGGGAGTCTTGGAAGACAAGGACATAGACATTAGTTATGTTCGACCAGGCAATATACTGGATTACATACGACTAGAGGTGTTCGAGCTAAAATCGGAAGGATTGCGAACAGATGGAAGTCGGGGTTGAAACATCAAGATCGAAAATCAACGGCAGTGTCACTGAATTAACTTGCGTTTGGAAAGATTAGACAAACAACAGCATCACAAGAATGAACGCACATTAGAAATAATACAGGTTTAATCGGGATAAGAGTAGAAGTGAGCAGAAACACAAATGGGCTACAACCTTCCTGAATATGCACGGGTTTGAAGTCGCACAGCGTGGGGTAAGACACTGGATGTCGACGACAATCACAGTGGTGCAGTATTTACAGTTTTTATTTGCGAATGATCTGTGAACTAATTTTCGGAGCTCAGTATGCAGGTGGCCAGCAACAATGCATTAACAATCACAGGGTGACAATGAATCCAGTTGAGTTGGAAACAGAGTCTGGAAGCTGAGCAGTGAGACTGACTTTTATAATGCTTTTGAGCTGGTTGTCCAAGATTTTTCAGATCGGATTAGTACCGTATCGCATACGAACAGTAATACACGGGGGAGAACTGCGACGTAGCTAGCGGAAACCGTTATAACTATCAGGATCCTGTTATACGGTCTGAGTTGGTTAATATGTTGACCGTTGGAGCATGTGTGACACTCAATTAGGGTTATGTATGGTTGAAAGTAACCAACTTTGCAGGTTTCTTGGAGGAATTTGATACTTTGCAGCTTTTAATGCTGATACGTTTTTATTAGAAACATTTTTACCAGAGTAAACCAAAGCTAAGTTGTTCCAGTGAGAGCAGCCAGATCAGAAGTTCAGATCAGGATGTTAGAAGCACACTAACAACATATTAATAAAGTGATAAATGCCAATTATTGGTTACTTTAAAAGAACAGGGGATCAACGTCCTAGCTTCTCTTAGCAACTGTCTCAATGACTTCCGCTCTTTGGCCTTTGGATGACAGAATGGATTCCACTGGATCGACCAAAGAGTAGTAAATCATCGACTGATACGTTTAGCTAAAACGGTATTTTTGCAACAACTGTTAAATTGCTCTGGGTTATCAAATCTAGAGTGAGTACAAGAGTTTTATTCAATCGATGTTACAGAAAACAAACAAAGTGACTGCTACAGCGTCAGAGGCAGATGTGGAAGAATACAGGATATTGAAACAGACATCGTGCCCTTTCTTAGTAAAACAATGACTGGCATCTGAATCTATGTCGTTAGCATTAGTGATTCTGAGAGAATAAGAAGCCATTTTTTAAACATAAACATCAGTCGTATAGAACGAGCACACAAAAGGAAGATCAAGTCATTTTCTGGTATACAATAGATAACATTTGGCCATCCAAAGCTGAGAGTGACAAGAACAATACGTATTCCAAGCTGGAAAAAAATATCTGTCAACCCTCAGAAGTGAATCGGATAGAAGTGGCTACATATGCAAGATAAAATAGTGAGTTATAAATAGGTCATAACAAACAAATGATGTTCACTGCCTCATTGAAGTTTTGATTGTGCACCTTCGATTTCCTGACACGAGTACGATTACAGGAATAAAGTGGCGGAATGAATAGTTGAGTGAAAATAGAAGCGATGCGAAAAAAAGAAAACATAGCACAAGATAACACTAACAAACACACTTCGATCGAAAGCGAAATCAACAAGAATGACAAATTTTCTATTCTTTGATAGCTCGCAAGTGTAGTAATGAGTAAATCGGGATATAAAACACGATCAATCAACAACTGAAGAGAAACAATAGACTTGACTTTCTCCCCATTTGGTCTTCAACTAGGTTGGGTGTTGAGGGAAATAACAGATAGAACATAGATGAGGTTGACAATCAAACTTGTAACTAAGCGACAGTATAAACAACCATCATAAGTACCAATCACAATTGTGTTTCCGGCTTCATCAGAACCAGATACCCAATCAAAATCGATGAGGTCACATAGGAGAACTGTTGAGTTTATTGTGAAGGACCGGTCGACACGTGACCCCAACCACAGGTGAAGGTGGGCGGATAAATCTGTAACACATTCTACATGTGTACATCAATTCCTAGTCACATCATCACACAATGCATGAAGTGAACTATGGATAACACAACACAAAGCAAACAACGACTCAGAAGAAAATCAAGCGTATCGATGACACTAGCGCAAGAAGGTCACATATGACGCTCACACAATGCAAAGATGGAGAAGAACAAGTTCAGGTGTGGAAAACTCTCTGACTTCGTCGACACGAACGAATACGTATAATGAACAAGAAGTTCGTCATATACCCCCCCACAATGAAAATTTTAATATTTAAAAAAATTGTCCGGCTTATTCAAATCGAGAAAAAAATATATATATGCTAATTGCAATTTGTGAGAAGGTGAGATTCGTCACATATTCACATTTCTAGCAAACAAAAGACGATTGACAAATCGAACCCTTTGAATAATGTAATAACAGTCACGATGAAATTCATGGTCATCTTGACAAACAGCCAAATTTGATACCAACTGGAAGTAGCTATCAATTCAGTTTCTTGTTGTGATAAAGAACCGGAAGACTGGGTTTAGGCAAACCCGAACGAAATAAAAAAAAACGGGAGATGAGCAAGAAGAGGTGCAAGTAAACAAAAACCAATATATAGACCTAGCTGAAATACATTCAAAGATCCGAATGTAGAAGGTGAATTAGGTCTGATAAAACGTTAGTTCTCGTGTCCAGGGACAAGTGCAACTCCAGGGTGTCTTGAAAGAGATGCCTAGAAAAATCGAAATCTCAAAATGAGAATCAAACACCCCATTTACAGTGCTGTTCGCGTCGCTATACGACAACGGAACCTGGGCATCAAGTAATCGAACACGGTCTCAAACACCGGGTTAATTCACAGAGTAGACATGGATGAGACTGAACCCATGTCAACACACTTAACTTCGGTGGCTAGAGTAAATCTGAATGACGGAAGAGCCGCTCTTGCACGAACGGCTAAGAGCAGGTAAATCAAAAACTTAGTCGATGGAAGCCGCAATTCAAATGGACCTTTCGAGCTTTAATCATGGGAGGATGCAGACCAGGACCGAACAGACTGGAAGAGTTTGATGTACACGGATGTTCAAAGGTTCAACAAACGACAGTGCGCAGTACGTAAGGGAAGTAGAAAGGCTACAGGTCGTGATAGAGCTGTGAAGAATGCGACCACGAATGTTGTGGCCACTTCCGATAGGTGATATATCAAAACACACACAACAAACTGTCAACGAAGAGATGTCAAGCACATTCGGTGCAAGTAATTTAACGTGATTATGTATTAGCCACTTGTCCCCATTTAGGAAACTTGAATCAAAGTGAACTACCACTGTTACTACACCTTTTCTGCGTTCAGTTTCTCGGTTAAAATTTAAATTTACCTGTTTTTTTACAATTTCATTTAAAAAGTGCTCAAATATGTGTCCTTAGACCAAAGTTTCTTGTCCAATATGTTAAAGATGTGATAGTCTTTCTAGGTTGAAACTTACCGATGAAGTTGTAGTGACTCGAATAACCCGGATTATAATGTTAAACTCGCTATCCTACCTGTTGACCTTGTATTGTATGCGTCAAGGCTAATCACCTGACAACTCGCATTCGAGACTTCAACGTAGTTCAAAACTGATAAGATTTCGACCCCTCTTTCTCGGGCGACAACATAAACCACCGAAGCAGCTACGTTTAATCGATGAGTACTCGACAGCGTTCGATAGAGTCAGCAGCTCTAGCTCTGTTAACAACGTTGGTTCTGTTGCAACACAAACATTACTCCACACATTGTTTGGCACAGTTCCTGATCACAAACACTGCCCTAACAAATACATAAGTTCTGTTACACAACTCAGCATGCACAACCGATCTCAACAGTTCTCAGCAGCCCATGACAAAAAGGAAAGTAGGAGTTAATATTCAAGACTTTTACTGATTGCTAAAGCATACGAATAAGAAGCCTGAACATACTCTCCATATCAATTCAAATAGTGCCTTTCCCGGTAACCGTTTCCTGGTTCGCTCTCTTTGTTGCAACTGCGTTCACAGAGTTACAGCGAAATCCGAATCATTAGCCTATTGCTTATGCCCTTGTTGACCGGCGGCCGGTTCCGCTCTCTCGCCGCATTCCAATGCATCGAAGTAGTCTGTATAATTTCCCCCAATGAGATAATTTTTTACTTGGTGACGCCCCAGTCTCGTCTTCGGACACACACCAAAGACAGTCCTCATTTGCTGTTCGCGACAGAGATCATAATCAGAAGCATAGTGTGACAAACACTACCTGGGAGATACAAATTCATACTTGTCCTCCAAACACCATCTAAGGATGCCATCTTCAAAGTTCGAATGCTTATATACATCGGTCAACAGGCAGCACCTGTCCGTTCACCGAAGATCGTCGCCATCGATGCTTGCAGTTTGACTGCAACACGGTAACGAGATCGCAGTGCAGTGACATATTTAAGTATCAGGATGTTCGCCGAACTTGACATTTAGATTACAAACGTTTCATCACCAAACCATGTGACATCACCAGTGATTGAGTGTTTCAGCGTATAGGTTTGGGCATGAGGTTTGGTGTACTGTGACAGATGTCTGCACTTTTATAAACCGGAATAAGATGACCTTATGACCTCAATTCTGACTGGTCACTTTGTGTTGTTTTGACTTTTGATCTGACATACCACTGGCTGTTTTTTTGATGCATTCGAACTTTGACCTGAGGCCCAAGTGAAACCGACAACCAGCTGCCGTTCTTGGGTGTACTAATCAGCTGCAAACCCGAGGAAACACTGGATACTTCAATTTATCGAAAAGAATCACGTAAGGATCAACTCCTCAGTTTGCACATCAACCACATCAAGCTGGACAATACCTATGAAACAGTCAGAACCAAAAAGTTAAGGAGATGTAAACGCCATCAACCTCGAATGCCAACAAACCCGAACGGAGCAACTTGAACAGATCGGACTGGTGATCAAAACAGGACGACAGATGATTAATCGGATCAAATTCCATAAACGAAGCGACCCACTTAGTCAACGGACCAGTCAATCAGATTCGAGGTGAGAGTTCAACAACGACACGAAGCAGCAAATCAAACTCTAGATAAAAGGTTCGAGAAGTGTGCGAAATAACCAACTGGGAATCAGGTCAAAGTTGGAATGCAACAAAAAAACGGCCAGTGATAACTCAGGTCAAAGGTCAGAACAGCAGAAAGTGACCAATCAGAATTCAGATCAAGAGGTCATCTCATTCCGTGCAGGCATCGATCACACTTCACCAAACTCCATGCGCAAACCTATATATGCTGAAACACTCATGCACTGACAATGTCACCTTGTTTGGTGATTAAACGTTCGTAACCTAAATGCCAAGTTCGGCGAACATCCCAATACATAAATTCTCAAACCGAGCTACAAACAACAACATCATTATTTCTAACTGTCAGGAGTGCAATATCTTTAGTCTGTCGGTTGCTTCACAATTCGCATACAATGTGCGGCTGTCCGTAGACACACTCAAACTATGGACGAACTCGGCGTTAGAACTCACTTAAACGTATATGAACTTGAAAAGACAAGCTAGTAGTGGTATATTGCACGATCTTTGTTCGAACTGATTTCGCTACATCTTATCAAGTACATACTACAGAAATTAAAATTACAAAATATGCATAAAATTATGACTTACGGAGAACGTTCTGTCTTAAACGTATATGCAAAGACGTTTGACGACTAGATATCTGTCAACGGCCGTCTCCGTGCTGTCAGGCTCGAACTAACGGTGACAACATCGAAAAGCGCCTACTACAAACGCCATCTGTTTGTTGCGGCGGCATAAGTCCCCACAGACCACTGTCTAGACGTAGTCAATGATGAATTTTATCACCGACTCATCAACCTCCTACACACCGAGCTGCGCACAGAGATGGTGGTGCTGGGTGGAGACTGAAATGCTCTAGTAGACAGGCTAGGTGCAGAAGAATGACTTAGGAAGTCAACACTCTTGTAATACTCGGTGAATGGATGACTGAACATCCGTTGCAGCTTTGTGCATATAAAGGTCGGTTTGTAATAAGTACACATTTTCGGTGTTCTAGATGTCAATGTGTCCTTTGTCGTCTCTTATCACCGAGTCAATCGTGGACACAGACTGACCACACGACCGTCAACTATCGACGGCATGGCTTTTTCCAAGACCGTGAGGCAATCTGCAACAACTGTATGGATTTCAATCATGCACTGGAACGTGCCCAAGTTATTCTACGCTTTGATGAGAGACCACTTTTTCGCCAAACGCAAATCGATGGCTCCAAACTAACAAAGACGCAAGTAATCTACAGACGCGCGCTCGCACTTAGCTTGGGACCTAATTCACCAGATGATATTGAGGTATGTAATACATATATATTGTAGTGCTTTATGTGATATTGCTGTTCATTCGGCCACAAGCCGCCTGGTGTCGCTGCGATCATTCGCACCTCTTGATATTCGCCGGAACATCCTACCAGACAAGCCTCACTAGTAGAAATTCAAGCAACCAAAAGAGGTTAGTGAAAACCCAGTGGACACAACGCGTATTCAGGATGGAAAAAGCTGATGCTAACGAATGCTCCCGGAAATTTTTCAATCTCATCAGAACAACAAGTAGCGGGAAGCCCGACGTAAACGAGGTGATCCGAACCATCAAACAAACAAACAAAATCTATAACAACGTTTGAAATGTTGAACCAAGCACTGCCAGCACCAATTCAACTGTCTACCCGTGTCGTTGACCAAACCTTCAAGTTTCGCCCGTGCTCATCGGTCTGCTGGCGTTTTCGTGGCCTTGGAAACGAAAGTTTCACACGAGTTTAGGTCCTTGAAATGTTACAAGACACTCGGACATGACGAACTACCTATTGCTAATCCTATAGCTCAGGTACTAGTCCCGGTCAAGGAATTGACGGCTCTGCCTGGGAAATTCCGGATGAGTGAAATCATTCAAAATGGCTGGAATTTGGCTAACAGTGTCTCTACTCTCAAAACATGAAGAATTTGTCTTAGTCTTATTGTGCCGAAACTGCACGTATCAATTGGACTTCGTAGACCAAACATAACGCGTGAACAACCCATTTACGAGAGGAAAATCGAATTTTGCCTTAGCTGTGATTGTATTGATTACACCTGTGTCCTCTGTTTGATGCTTGAACTCTACCACTCGGTTAAAAGGTCAACATATGTTGTCTTTCTAGATAACAGAAGGACTTTGAATTCAGTTGACAGAATGGCACTCTGGGATTGTCTACCGAAAAAGGGTATGCCCGAAAAGAATGTAAAAACCCTGAAATCAACATACAGCTAGACCTTAGGCATAACCAAGTCTTACGGCAATTTAAAGTCGACTTTCAGAATCCTAAGTTTGGTACATGGTTGCCCGCCCCCCTTCCCGACCCAACGCTGTAATGTGCAATATCTTGGAGTGTGCTCAAGCGGGATGTAAAAGTAAACCAAGAAACCAGACTTTGATTAGGTAGGTAATTTTGCTCATTATATATATATACCTACTTTTTGGTTAGTTGTAATCGAATTGCAATTACCTCTTAATTATCACTTCATGTCAGCATTAATAATTTCTTGAATTTTGTTTTCCAGAGACGGAGGTTTCACTTTGACAAGTGAGCACTGGTCAGCTGAACTAAAATGGCTTCTAGTCACACATCTCACCGGTTTTAATCCGCCAGATTTACATTAGGGCTGGGGTGTGTGCGTGTGTGAACGGAACCGCGAATGATGTGACGTAAGTTCCTAAAGTGACGTGACAAGCTAATCTGGAAACAGATACGTGTAACCCCATCAGTTTCTGGGTGAAAGAACTTCGTAGGCACAAAGTCATTTGTGAACACCTTTCACTGATATTTGTCTCAACGATTAAATCAGTCAGTCACGATTAGTATGGCTCGACCACGTATTTTTATCACACTGGGTCATACTAGATATAAACTGAATACTGTCCAGCTACCAAAACCTGGACGGCAGGAGTATTCGAGTTCGTCAGAACACGAACTTGGGATTGCACGTTCGGCGTTGTTTTATGGCTAATGAATCAACTCGGAGATAGCGCATCTTTATTTGCTGTCGTTAAGTTGGATAACAGTTGTCGTTAACAGAGCTCAAATCTATACACGACCACCATGGCAATCACACACTGACATCGCAGTGATGACAGAAAAGTAACTATTTTGATTGGTGAAACACAGCAGGAGTTGAACGTAGGACGGACGCTTACCGAGCTCACAAATACGGTTATATGAATTTGGAGATCGATAACGCAACAATGAAGTTAGTTCGAACGATAGCAATGCGCACACGAATCGTACTCGTCAGCACACAGTGAATCGATAGACCAGACTAAAAGCTGAACAGCCGTGCGAATCGATATTGGTAAGTAGGCGACGGCAGAAGTGAGTGTTAAAATCTGCGGTCGGACGAAGGCCATCCATGCAGGTGACTATGGAGTGTCATGTGATCGATTGTCGTGGAGATGGTTTGCGAGGGTGGTAATAATAGAACCCGTCAAAAATTGATCAATCGACAGTGTCAACACACCTGAGTGCATCGGCCTGAACAGAAACAGCTCACATTTAATACGTGAAGCGTCAAACTACCGACACAAGTTAATACGATGGGTCACAGGAGTACACGCATATATGTTCGTCGGGTTACAGTCAAGCAGTCGGACTGATCCACAAACCGAATTGATGGTTCGTTAGTGTTTACAAATCATATGATTACAATAAATCAGTTTCGTTTTTGTGCTCTTCAGCACCGAGATGTTAATATGCTCAACGTTTTGTAAAATTGTTTAGAATAGCCCAAGGGATTAATTTTTGGCATTGGATTAACTAACCAAAAAACGTGATCTTGAAGCGAGACCATTCAAACGCATAAGTTAAATCTCAGAAACCGACTACCATGAATACTATGCAGTATCGAAATGTGCGTAGGGAGATGATGCGCTGTCTCAAATACAAAAACGTTATGTAGAAAGTTACAGAAAATTAGTTAAATACCACTACCAACACGTTCCAAGAAAACGGATATTCCGACTAGTTCCAATGAAGTATATGGCAGTCTGTTGGTTGAAAAAAGATTGCCCTTTATAGAGTTGTTATTCCAACGTGTCCAACTTGCACAGTTGATGAACGCCGATCCCACTTCCTTGGACGCTTCAAGCTTTATCATAATAAAGCTGGTTCACTACCAAGACTATGTTGAACCTGGATACGAACGACTAAATCCATGACCAATCACCAACGAAAACGGTTTTTTTCCACGGTTATATAAAGAACTGTAGAGTATAACCATAATAACTTCATATCACCTGAGATATAGATGACCGGGTTCGAAGTAAGACGTCCGTGGGGGTCTAGCAAAATTAAACATGACACTTGGTTGATGACGTGTATGGTAAGAGGTAGTTAACAGGTGTGTAAACCATGGGAAACCGAGTCGTCATGAATGACCGAGGCGTGAGACGAGATTATTATGTTATTATTATGTTATGATATTGGTCACATCAAATAAAAGTCCGAAAGGAAAAAGTAGAGATTAAGTGAATGGGTTATGCAGAAGACTTACTTGTAGACCGACACTGAACGCAGCCAAAAACGGAGTCCAGGCCAATTTGAACATAGGTCGAACATGTTCACAATGCGTAGCGCTGGTGAAGTCGGAGTGGGTGCAGTCAAGCTGGCAGGTAAGAATGAGGGATGAATCAAGAAAAGAAGACGCATCATAAATACAACATCACATAAAGGGACGCAACGAACAAGACAGTCGAAGCTTAAATATCTGAAAAAGGTTCACAAGTAGACACTACACCGAACACTAAACAGCTCAGTAGGCTGTACCAATGCACCCTCACGTATCATATCAACGGGTCAACTCGTCAACAAACGCTTGGAAACAGAAGTCTTATAAATGGAAGTATACGTCGATCATAGTGAGTTGTGTAAGAGGCCATTAATGATTTTTAAAAATGGTGTTCTGCGTATAACTGGCAGTCACAATATTGGTTATATTGATTAGAGAGCATAATAATAATAATAATAATAATAATAATAATAATAATAATAATAATAATAATAATAGTAATGATAGCACCAACAACGATAATGAAAATATATACAATATATGTAAGTCCGTGGCAAAATTATATGCAACCTCAACACTTGCCAATATACATCACAATACCAAATCAAAAGCGATCATTTTTTGCAACAAACGAGTCGAACTTACTAATAAACGAGACACTGTTTTAATAGCCTTTACAGAAATTGTACAATCACTCCAGGTTATTCTGGTAAAATTAGGTTGAAACTACAATCCAAATTAGGCGGATAATGTAGATATCTGTTGAGGACCGTATGGACGTAATTGCAAAGTCAACTTTGCAGGTATCAGATCGCTTTATTAGCGGTCTGGAAACGAATCTAATGGCACGTGACCAGACGCCATATGGTCAACAGTTTTATATTTACACTCTACCATATGCCAGAAAGAGATAAACTGACCGAAGTGGGAGGGTGGAAATATTAACAATCGAAATGATGCAGCTGAACAGAAGAATGGTTGCTCAGAATTTAAAGGTCTGGGAGATGCTGTTATACACTATGTCAGATGACCAAAGGACGCCGTATAGATAAAGCGGAGTAGATGATTAGCAACCTCACCAAACAGAGTGAAACAACGATTTTCAAGATCAGATTTCACTGCAACAGAGTTATTCAAATCCAAAGTTAACATTTTCACATGAACTGTGCAACGGCCTTTAAACAAAGTTGAATGATTGGGGCGTTTGAACAGAAGCATATCGCTGAATCAGTGACAGTCACACCAACGTCTGTTATGAGTAGAAAGAGATGTTTCATGAACTGGTCTGCTCGAATAATGGAGAGAATAACAACCTGGACGGCGTTGACGTATAGGATCACCACTGTTATGATCTTCGGAAGAAGGTAGAGTACTTCAGTTGACTCACTAGTGACATGCTTGTTGACCATAGGTTAAACACTGCTTTTTGAATGAATGGAACGGTATCGAACATATTCATTCTTATATTCAAACCTTGGAACACTTTCTATCGTCCATCAACACTTCAGATTGGCAAGGGGATGTAAGTAAGCAGTAAGACAACACCATACTACATACGTCGTACATCACGAGGGCATTCCTAGTTCTTCCAACGGCACAGAATGCAGACCGGTCAGCCAGCAGCTTTGAACTCAACCTCATAGATATTTCGTGATCACTAACTCAAAGGAGACCCGGCCGTAAAAAAAACAGACGTTAGCTAGTTACCAGCTGAAATCTCTGAGCTCCTAGTGGGACTCACGTGAGAGAACGCTTGATCATGCTGTTTCTGTCGCTGGCTTAAACCCAGCTGAAACCTTGATTTTTCGTAATCCACTCTTCTCTAAGTTAATAAATCTGCCACATTTTTATTAAACTATCAATTCGTTAAATATACAACGACGTTACGAAGACCAGAGTGAGAGATGTTTTGAAGCGAGGATGGGAAAGTTTGGGCTTCAACATGTTATACAATGTTATCGTCAGTAGCTCAGTCGATGTATCAAAGAAGTGTTTACGAGAATAGCGAGGCAAACAAAACAGTAAAAACACCAACGATATAAGTTGGAAGCCCTCTTATGCATGATAATATATCGTACTCAAAGGTGTCAAACACAATCGCATGATTCCTTTTTGTAAGTTATAATTTTCGTGCTTGCTATTGTCGCACAGATTTCCAACAACTTGTTTTTATCGTCAGAACCAACAGCAACGCAAGCCGTAACACAGACCATAACAAGAACTATGTGAATAATACTCAAAAGCTCAAAGGCGTATAATGTAAACACACGCATTAAATATATCACATTAGCATTGTGTCAGACAGTATATAGTATATAACATGTAAAAAGCGCATTTCCGTCGTTGTATTTCCAAGACATCAATAGCAAAAAAGAGGCTTTTGAGACTAGCAAAGTATTTGCCCGAATAGCCCACTCAACAGGATGAACTAATGGGGGAAAAACGCAACCACATCGATGTCGGTGATCGGTCGATTGAGTTACAGTGGAAATAGAGGCATACGGAGAAAAGGAAATTGTTTGTGACGACAAACACTATAGCAGAATACTATAAATGAGTACGTGCGATTTATCACATGTCAGGAGAATGGCCGTTAAGTCCCCAAACGTGTATGGTATTAGTCTCAAGTGTCCGCGACAGCTTGTATGTAGGACGAGGCTATTAGGCTTCTATACAATCTCTGTGAGGGGCGGGACTCCGATTCACAACCCGCAGATGCAACTTGCACTGGTTGGTTATGAGAAGCCAGACTCAGTGAGAAATGAAAATCCACACCGTTTAGTTGTTAGCTGACAAACAAGACGATTTTAGTGCCTTGATCCAAACTGAAACGCACGTGTTCTCAAGGAATACTCAAAATAGTTGAGACTGCGGCCCAAGCAGCTGTTTTTGATAACAGGTTAAAAAAAGTGGATGTTTCTGAGGCCGATTGCAAACGGTCTTACGGTCCAATACTGAAGTTTTCATGCGGAGTGCATCTGAAACATTGAGCCTTTTTCATGTGCAATCCACGGCACTTCCGAGAAATGATCGCAACTTAACAGTCAAGTAAATCCCGATTGTGAAACTGTGTTGATTTGCAAAAACCAATCCGCAAAATATTTGGTGCCGTCGTCCTCTGAACTGAAGACGAAGGCCGTACCACAGACACTAGGATGGCTGCAAAATCAGCGGTTTCTAGAAGAAGACTTTAAAAAAATAACTAAAGCGATTTTGTATCAATGTGGTCACCATTAGCAACAAAATGGCAGAGCTCCTTGAAGCATGTTAATGTTATTGCCCGCGATACGAAAACCTGGAAAGGGAAAGGAGCTGCAGATAAAGAAATAAGTTGACCATGAGTTACTCTATTTTGTGGGGACCGTCAACGTAGAAACGGTGGTGCTGTGGGCCTTTAGTCCTCTGTGCCTACTTTACCATGATTCAAATATTCATAACTCATCCGAAACCGAATGATGTGCTGCAGATCTCACTAGTAGAGTAATTCGTCTGATTGGTGTAATGTACTTTCCCACAGATTCCTTATTAGTCAATTGCCAGTGAATAACACTATACATGAGCCATTTTTAACAGGATCTTTACAAATCCTACGTATGACAATCTTTAATCACCTAGAGCTCAACTTTGATTTCAACTAGGTTTCTGCTCTGATTGTTATGACGTGATCGAAATTATCGACTTAAGAGAAAACAATGGAGGATTTTACATGCCGGAGGATTTTGCACAGGCTGTCTAATTTAAACTATGCTTGTATATACAGTGAGTAGTGTTTGCATCGACGCTTCATTTGGTCACGGTGAGCACGGAATCATTATTTTTGGCATAACCGGCATGGTGCACTTAGTTTTACCTGCATGTGCTTTCGTAAAGAAGTAATACATAGCCAACTGGAACGACCTAATGCGCGAACTTAACGATATGAATTGACTGGAAGTTACAACAGGCCTGCCATTAGACAATCATCAGTAATGCATTAAGGTTGTAAAAACTAAGGCTGTCAATAAGTATGTCCTTATGAAACAGCTGAAATTATATAAACGATCAAATCCAGTTGGTAAGCAAGAGATTGCCAACCTCAAAGAGATCCGTTTGGAATACATAACAAATGGATATGGCTAAGCAATCGCATTTCGATTATTGCTGTGTTCACAATAAGGCAACGGCAGTGGTGTGAATAAATGAATTCCAGTATCAACTAAGATCTTACCATCAACCTGAGACTACTGTGGGACCAACCCTATCGTTCTAAGTATGGAAGTGTACAACTATGGCATCAACGGCTCTTTACTTCTGTGACTCACAGATAACTTCAAAGACCGATGTGCATTATCTGATTAGCCTTTTACAACTAGCAGGTTCTACTCTAGGCTCGATGCTGTTATCATTCATCCTTGAACTATCACCACCGATAATTCACCTGATTCTATCGTATGCTGGAGACAAGATTAGTGCTACAGAAACGGAAATGGTACAGAGTGTTCTTGACAATTTGTGCCATGAGGCCACAATATATCGGCTTCTATTTAACCTGTCTATTGACCGAATAACGCATATCAACCAGGTTCTTCATGCTAAATACTTTTTAGTAGGTGAAAAGCTAGCCACCACTGCCAACGAACGGGACCGAGGAACGAACACTTCAGAAGATTCCAGTTTGCCCCTTAACTGAATCTTGATAACGAATAAAACTTATATGATCTTGGGATGCTAATCCAGCGGTTGTTTGGGGTCTTCTGGATGGAGGACGTTTTGTTGGCGTTTAACACACCGGTAAGACCTCACGTTAGGCTCGGTAGTAAAGTTTGGCGACCATTCTTCAGGGAAGATATTCATTTGCTTAAGAGAATAGAGTCCAGGTTTACAAAGCGTGTTTTAAAGCTTCGTTCACTTTCCGACTCAGAAAGATTGCATAAACTGGGTCAGTTCTCCGCGGATTATCGATAACTCAAATCTGTCTTATATTGACCTACAGATAGTAACATGAGCCGTTACATCTTCTGATGTACATTCTTGCGGTTAGTTTGCATCATTGTCTCAGAGGTCATTTGCTCAAGCTACATGACCAGATGAATCACCTAAAACGAAAACATCACACTCTCAATGCTAGGATAAGTGGAATCCAAAACATTTGGCCTGAATCTGTTGTGACACTGTCACCAATAGATGACTTTAGACAAAGACATGATGCATACAAAGATGCCTTCAAACAATGTAGCTACCTGAACTATTTTGAAGTAGCCCAAGACCACTAACATCGGCAATGATTGTTGAGGTGCGTGTGAATAGTTTCTGGATTCCTACGTCGCAGCCATTCTATAGTCCAGTCCAGTTTACTTTAATTCACATTTCTATGACCCATACCATTACTTACAACAAAATCCTCATTTTCTTTCAGCGATTCCAATTATCATAACACATTTCGTTACTGTCGCCGTAAAAAAAAGCACAGTCAGATTGATCGCGTTACCGTAGCCTAGGTATGGACTGATAGCTCATAGCTGCAGTCCCTGATGATATACTTGTCGTTCCAAACAGCAACATCGGAATGGTACCTTCAGATCACAATTATGCACAGTATGCATAGATAACAAAGGTGTTCTGACAATCAGTATTCACCTTTCGATCCAGCTGATGCGCACTACAGAGTAGAATGGCAATACATCAGCTAACAGTTTGACCACGACAGCTGCCGCATCCCAATAAGCACACAGACTCTAAAATTGCACCAAAAATTTTAATCAGGTTAATTACCGGCAAGTTTTTTCTCTCCTGAAGATGTCTACAAAGATACCTACGGTCTCGGTGCAATTGATACCCTGGAGATTGGAGTTAGAGTCGTCTTTCTCCTGCACTGGTTATCAACCGACACTAAAGTCTTGGCCAGTCGCCACTCCCCTTGCATCTGGTTAGTCAAAAGGACGACAGCCCTAGAAAGCCACATGAAGCAGTTACTGCCACATATGAATGAGCCCCCATTTGTAATAGAAACTTGAAATCACCAGCGATCAGAAAAGAAACAACCACAACCGAGACAGTATATTTCATCTGACCTTGGATCGAGTGGCGTGTAAAAACCAGGACCTCGTTCACCTATAGATGCATACATGAGCGACTGACATATGCATTCGGAATTATCAGTGAACGGTAGTCTGAAAAGCCTCGCGCCTGTCCATGTATTACTAGCAGATTGCATATGGATCAACGCATGCGCCTCATGACCCTGAGCAAACTCAAAGAGGCTAGATTGGGAAGTAGATAGGTGTGGTTATGTGTCATCAAGTTTCAGTCTAAACCACACATTCCTCAAGTCCTTGTAACAACGCGCGGAACGATCAAAAAGAGGAGAAAATAAACCAGTGTGCGACAGACGGGTTTTGATGGAAGATGCGGAGACTGTGTGGTTGTAAGCCACCTACTGACTGATATCTGCTTCCATGAAGGAAAGCTTTTCAAACCGTAAAACCATTAGTAAGCAGGCCAGGCAACATTGCACAGAGAAATTGTAAAAATTTCGCATTGTCTGGTGACTTTGAAATTTCTTACATGCGATGCACTCTGTATCAAGAAGTCAATCTCTGCAAGGACTAGGTTTACCTATTCACGGAGGGTCGAATATAGAACTCTGCAATCTCGTTCATAATTCATGATGATGTTTGCTGTTGTTCGACACAACCAGAAAAGCACACACAGGCAAATTGCTCACTTACAGAGTGTAAGAGATCATCGTGTCCTGGGTGAACCGATTCGCCACGGGCGCTAGCTAGGGAACGACGCAAGTCTTCAGGATCACCGTCTACCGTATCACCCAGCCGTGTGCCGGCCAACTTGGCAACCGCATCACCGGATCGCAGTTTGATGCCACAAGTGGCAATCTCGTCGTAGATCTGTGCAAGATAGGCCTCCGGTAAGTCCTGACTATCATTGATTCCGCGGTTCATGCGAATATAATCCTCCTGTGAAAGCGATAAAAAGGGCAAACATGTGGTGGTGATTGGAATATAGGCATTGTGAACAATTTACTTGGGAAGATGAACTCAGGCATAAGCAGAAAAACTAAGTGTTCTGTTCGAAACGTGTAAAAGTGGCCACCCAGTCACGTGTAGATGAACACCAAGGCTAGACAATGTAAAATTGGCACAACTTAAACAGGACCATTCGTAGCAGAAAAAACCCTAATTCTGACGTCCAATTCAGAGACGCAGAATCAGCTAAGCTTGTACTCGCAAATAAAGTGGTTAACAGAAGACAGACAACAAAAACAAAAGCCTAATGTGACTGTAACCGGCGAGGAGGCGGACGTCGTAAGACAAGATCACTGGATAATGAATCACCTTGGCCATACGATGATGTTGTTTGATTTGTGAGCTGTGCAAATCCGTGGTGAGCATAATGATGGAGAAGGCAAGCACGTAGGCTGTGTCAGCCGAAGCGAATAAGCCGTTGTTGGGATTACAAGCACAATAACGCGCGGCAAACTTTTCCATCAATCGGTCGATTTTCTGAGCTTCGCCGGGTAGTCGGAATCCAGCCAGGAACTCTCTAAAAGAAACGAACAGAACACAATGCAACAATCTGAATTATGCTGTTTGAAAAGTATAGTAAAGTTAAACAGGGTTACTAAATCGCAGTACATCAGGGTAATGATATGAAGAGTCCAGGCAAACGAGTAAAACGATAATTGAAGTTTAAATTCTCAGCATAATGTTGTTGCACGTGCACTAGTAATCACCAGTTTGTCCAAAGCAACAAAGTACGAGAACCGGTCTAGACAGATGGGTGGAAAAAAATCGGATAGTGCATATATCGTTTGATCGGTTTGGATGGCTTGATTTAACCGAGCGAGACTAAGCACTATACGCAAACCGGCAAGCAAAACAACAACTATGTCAAGTGAAGCACTCGTACACAGCAATTCACGAAGAACCCAAGCCACTAGGAACAATCCTGCTAAGTGGTAACACCGATAAGAGCATTGGTACTCAATATATGAGGTGATGCTTCAGCTCAGGTAGTGGTGTGGTCGGATATTTGAAATCACGCTGACTAAACCGAAGTTGTTTTGAGACCCAGAGTTCCTAACCAGTTACGGATAATTGCTACATTCGGCACATTTTTCAGAAGGAAAACTAACACGATAAGCTGTCATAAAATTTTACTTGGCACTTCTCGTTATTCGGATGAGATCCAATTGCACAAAAAAATTGGGCTTGGCCGGATTCGAACGTTGTGTCGAGTGAGCGGTTAAAAGTAAGCGCGTTGTTTAAGAGGTTAAACGGGCCACGTTTGAGCGCGCACACACAAGTGACCTGATTAGAATCAGATCAATGGGTGGAGTCTCTCACTATCCACTTGCCCCTTGACCTTAGTCCTCCAGAGTTAGACCAAATTCGCAGTGAGTACGGGGACTCCTAAATAGTGCAGCGTAAAATGCGTGTTGAGGGCCGGAGTATGAGGACGTATGAGAGCCCGTGTCCTTTGACCGACGAATAAAGCCAGCCATACACGATCCGTAATAAATAATCTTTCAAACAAGCTGAATAACGAGTGGAAATACCAAAGAAACCATTGTTGGTAAAGCTTGTGTGAAAAGTAACATTCCATTGCATTAACACACACTAGTTAACGATGTTCGCGTTAATTTAGCTTAACTACACGGGTATCTGTAGGGAACAACAATCATGTTATTAAGTCTTAGGCAGAACCGGATGAAAGTTCAATGAAGCTTCCCAGTCGTCTCCAAGCAACTTTACATGTGCACAATTAATGACAGTTATGCGTTATAAATAAGAGTGGACTCATTTTTTAAACTTACACATGGTAAACTAAGGCATCAACATAACGTACAAATCTTTGGTTTAGCAGTTTGCAGACATTTTATTTCGTTCAATGATTACCGCTCTGATGGCGTCAGCTCATTCAAAAGTTATTTAACCAGGAATGAGGGACGTACTAATACTGAGGTTCAACTAACTTAAGTAGAGAAAAAACGCACCTCACAAAGCAATAGAACGAAATAAGTAGTCCGACCGTAAAGGGCTTCCTCAAGAAGGATTACCACTGTCTGGTCCCATGAAGTTTCTATATAAATAAGAGACCTTAGAGGGACCACTCTTTAGAAGTGATCATGGAATACGGTTTTAACTTGGTTAGAATCAACCCCAAGGGACACAACAGCGATTATAAGTACAATAGTTTCCAACAAAATCGGAAGTAGAAGATATGTGAAACAGTTGGATTGATCATTTTACAGGTGGACTGGGGTGACCCACATCGTCATCAGCCATTATTTTCATATTTGAGCCATACCCGTGAAAACTATGGCTTGGGCTGCAATTGGTTCTGAAAATGGTCCACGAAGTAGCAGGGTAACAAACAAATACAAATGTATAGCGAAGAAAAAGAAGACAAAGGAAATAAGCAAACAAAAACAACTAACATGAATTGAACATCACTCGCAAAACTGGCTGCAGCTGTCGCATCCCCGTAGACTATTTTCAGCAAGCTCCTTTCGAAAAGAAAAATTAGACTCGAATTTCGCTCTTGTTAGAGCTCGCCACCAGTCTACGGGAATGTGATGGCTGCGATCGATTACGAGTATTCAATTTGTGTAAAACCAAGATACTCTATTACTCACTAATAATCAAAATATTGCTTAACAAATTGCTGATTTCTGTGATTTTAACACAGAGAGAAGTCCTAGTCGAGGGGTCATCGAATGGAGTTAACTGGATATGTACTGTCTTCACTCCAGGCGATCAGGCAACTTCAGCAGGTTGTCTCATAAAAGCGTCTCCAAAGTTCTAGTCCTAGCCAGGGCAAGCATTTGCACTAGCGATGAGCCCTAACGAGAGCGAAACTCAAGTTTAGCGCCTCTTTTCAAAAAAAGCAGACTGAAGGGTATATGCGATCAATTGTGAGTGATGTTCATCCTGTGCAAAGCCAAGGCCTCCTACTACTCAACATTAATAAAAGTTTCACGAAATAAAAGAGTCACGGAGCTTGCAGATACAGGCTCGCCACTAACTGCGATGCAATGCCCTGTCAGAGCGTGGTTCCAATCCGCGATGTGGAGGCCCACGAACTCCCTAACCCGATAGGCGGCATTCACCAACCTGGTTCAGCCGAGCAGTCAAGGTTTTCGTAAAACAAGACTAATTCATTAATTTTACGGAAACATTGTTCCCTTCGTTCTGCCACATTTTGAATGATATAACAACCGTGGATTACCGACATTACATTACATTTGATTAAAATACATGTCGTTTACAAGAGAATGAAGGTACTTCGATCCTATCTTACTTACTCAAAGCAATCCGCTAATTTCGCCCGACAAATCCTAGATCACGGCCGAACATGAAACAAACGAGGACCCTACAGCAGGCAAATCAGTAGGCTGAGAATCTGCGTTAAGTTGTCACCCTCAACAGCATGAACCTCCTAGAAACGGCATGTAAAATGCAGCATTAACAGTAGGATACGCAACTACAGAAGTGAGTTGAACAAAAGGTTATAACGAGCCTTTTTCGAACTACATTCCCTGCTGGAATCGTCATGCTTTGACGCTGAACAGGTTGGATTGTTCTCTCACACAAAAGAGAGACCAACGCCACAAGGTCGGTCCTATCAGTAGTATCACCAGGATGACTAGTGTTGTACCAGCAGAATCGTAGCGATAAATCAACCGTTCAGAACAAAATTCCCTGTTAGAACGCTCAGATCTATGAACTTCCCAGCCCAAAGCATCGGAAATTAAACGCGCACAAAACGAGTTTGCTCTCCCTACTTAAAATTACTGCGCAGCGGTGCTGTACTTATAGGGTAAGAATGACCTTGAGGAAGGAATAGAAGATTCAGAACCTTCTGGAAACGCTCCAGCCAAATGGATCGGTGAACTGATGCCTAACTAACATTTGAATAAATATTGAATGTTTGGAGGATTGTACCGCAAAGTTGATTTCAGAATGGGATTGGTCTATTTTAGAAACAAGTGTAAAAGAACTGTTATAAAACATGAACAGAGACCTATGACAGGGAAACATATAAACTACATAATACCACAACAGAATATTCAAAGGAAATGGAACTGTATGACCACCAACCAGCAGTTTCATTTAAACAGTTGCCGTATTAACGTCTACAATCTACTTTTAAAAAAACCAATGAGCTGAGACTTACCTCATCGATGGAACAAAATCTTTGCCAGCAAAATCAAATCGGTCTACATAGGCGTACATAACACGCAAATTATACGGATCGTTCTCGCCCAAATAATCCCCGATTCGAGCCTTGCTCAACCGGTCCTCGGTTTGTAGTAATTCCGCAATCGCTTCCACGTTGTCTTTTAGCAGGCCGTGTTGTTGTAATAGGTGCAAACCTTGAGCCATTTTGCCCTGGTTGAAAAAATTAATGCCGGATTCATATAATTCTTTCTGGGCTTTTCGTGATTCGAAATCACCCGGATCATCGACGGCTTTCGGTGTGGTCGTAGCGTCTGTGTTGGTGTGAAAAATAGACGAAACAAAATGAGAAGAACGTTAATGAGAATGATTTTTTTTAAAATGCAGATGAGAACATACACGTATAAATGTAATACAAAGGTGTTTGGTGGTCGGAATAAAAGTAATAATCAAAGTGCACCATGCAAGTCTAGAACTTCCTTGGAATTGGTGTTACAATCATTTTTTCGACAATCTGTACCCGCAGTCACTGATATTAGTTCAGTACACATTAAAATAAACTAGATAGCATTTTGCAAACGGAGAATTCGTTATAAAAACTATGATGGTAACTAAAACTGGACCAATATTCGTGATGTTATAAATATATTAGTACAAACAGCCACAGTCATGCATGACAAGTTTCCATTCAAACTTGAGATATTGGCTTTAACAATATTGCTACGCGATACGGAGTTATACAAGTTGAATAGTACTGTCAAGCCACCCAACCACAAACAAGTATATTTCAGATAGCAATGTTTCAGATGGATATAAAACAAGCGGAAAAACTTCTAATACCCTCGTCGGTTACGTTACACAGGTTGTGGCAAGCAACCAGGAATAAATCCACACGAGCATAGAAAAAGAACCACCAATACCTGTCGATGAACAGAGACAAAAATCCACTATGTGGTTGCAAAACTCAAAATGTATGCGTTGGACGGGTCGATCAAGAAACTATCGGCGAAGAGTAAGTCAATTTTACAACCGCGAAATATGATTGTAGGTTAAAGCTAGCGATGGTTTTAGGAAAAACCTTTAAGCCACTGTTTATACGAAGTAGGGAAGATAAAAAATGTGACGTGTACACTACAGTCTAAGAAAAATTAAACGGTCTATTTCCAATGTCAGTTTGAGAACCGAGTCAACTCTGTTCTCCCAATCATAACCATTCACTCTGTCTAATTCATGTGCTTGGAGTGAATGTTATGCATTAAAAACGAGCTCTGTCGTTCTCAGTTGGAAATGGTCTAACCAAAAACACGAAAACGGAGTTTAAAACTAACCTCGATTTCGCGTCATCTTCGACAAAATGCCTAACGAAATGTGAGCACCGTTATCTGGGAATTGATAGCCTCATCCAGTATAAGCCATATTATGGGGAAAGTGCACAGCGCAACAAGCGAAAGATCGACCTTAGAAGTAATTACCATGATATGCCCAATGGTGCCCTGTTTCGAGCTAGATGAGAGCCATAGTTGACGAATTCTGCATACAGGTAGTGAGAAATCAGCACATAATCGAAACCTGTTATAAGTCACTAAGAACATTTCGTTGGGTTTAGTTTGCCTCAGAAGGTCAACGAGGGCGTCATAGAACGCAACCTTGGTAGCATCCGAACAGCTGTCCGTCGGAGCGTACACCGATATAATGAATACACAACGTCCTTCTGATTTGCGTCGACAGACTTCAACCGCCGTATTGAGTCTGACAGCGCACAAGCGACTGTTCACTGAGATCCAATCGAGCAAACATTGCTCCGCTCTGGAACTCAGTGCGATTCCCACCCCCAGCTTGACCGCGAGATTCAGCTTCAGCGTCACCAGAAACCCTGAGATAGAAGCGCTTGGAGCGACAGTTATCTAGAGGTGAGCTCAAATGGATAACCGTGCTAGAATCGTAGACTCGCGTCTCCGACACACACTACACATCAAGCTCCAGATTTGAGAGAGTACAAGTCAGAGCAGATAGCTGACCGACTTGTCGGAGAGTGCGGACATTGAAAACGCCAATCTTTACCAGTTGTCTTGGCCTCGTGATTGGTGCCTATCAACAGGAATTCCCGTTTTCAAAAAGGTGGCCCGAAGTCAATGTGACAACCACAGAGGCATCAGTTTGATGTCTATTGCGTCCAAGTTACTCACTGGCCTCATTTTACGTCGTCTCACTAAGCCCAGAGAAAGTCAGCTACACGAAGAACAGGCGGGATTCCGATCCGGTCGGGGGTGCGTTGGTCACATTTTTACCTTGCGACGGATCCTGGAACATCGGCACTGTCACAGACAGCCGACAGTCGTGGTCTTTTTGGACCTGAAGACTGCTTTCGATTCAGTTGCTCGTAACGTTCTCTGGAGCTGCCTTCTCCGCAAGGGAGTACCAGGGAGATACGTGAATCTATTGAGATCACCGTATGCTCGCTCTGGAAGCAGAGTGAGAGTTCACGGACAACTGTCTCGGGCGTTCATCACTTCTAGTGGTGTTCGTCAGGGGTGTCCGATTTCCCCCTTCCTTTTCAATTTTGTCATGGACGACATTCTGGACGGTGCGCTTGATCAGTCCAGTGAACTTGGTGTTGAGCTTCTTCCTGGCGCTAGATTGACCGATCTGGAGTACGTGGACGACATCGTCTTAATTAGCCCCTCTGCCGAAAACATGCAGACCATGCTGGACAGGTTGAGCGACCGAGCTGGTTTGTATGAAATGCGATTTGCACCTTCAAAGTGCAAAGTGTTGCTTCAAGACTAGGGTACTTCAACTCCTACTTTCCTCATTGCAGGTAACCCGCTTGAGACTGTGGACAGTTTCACATACTTGGGTAGCACTATCTCGTCAGCCTGTGTTATTGCTGATGAGATATCAGCGAGGATTGCAAAGGCAAGAGTTGCCTTTGCCAAACTGTGTCATCTGTGGTGTCAAAAAGACGTCCGATTGTCGCTGAAAGAAAGGGTATCTAATGCCTGTGTGCGTTCCATTTTGCTTTATGGTTCGGAAACGTGGCCTGTTCACAAGGAAGATATCAACGGGCGTGCTGTGTTTGGCCATCGTTGTCTCCGCCAATTGGCCCATATTAATTGCACTGATCGCGTGATCAATGTGGCAGTTCGCCGGCGCGTATTCTGGAGCGCTCGGTATGCGCGATCAATTGGTCAATTAATCACGGTACACAGCCCGTGATGGTTGGGTCACGTACTCCGCATGTCATCTGATCGTTCACCGCACTGGGCATTATATACTGAGGCCACCAACAGTTGAGTAAAACCTCGTGGTGGTCAAGTAACAACGTGGTCACGAAATATGAAAATCTTGATTGTTCCATTGAACAAAGTGGGTAGGTGTTGCCTGCCTAGATGAGGTCCTCGCGATCACTCAAACCGCTGGTTAGATACGCCATCCGAGATGGTAGTGTGTCGCAGTCAATGGCGTACCTATATCCATGCCATATCTAGTTCTTCCTCTTCTTTTTAATAATTTTCTTTTAATAATTTTCGACCTTCTTAATAACGTTTTCTTCTGGGATATTCCACATCACTGCTGAGGTGAGCAGCGGCCCGAGCCACAGTACCTTTACCTTATCAGGATGCTGTAAAGCAGCGAGAGTCTAGATGCGACAGGAGCCGAACTAAATCCTCGGTTAGAAAATAAACAGGACGCAAGGTTTTGACAAATCAGATGACAGCAGCTGTGCGTCAGTCCATGACAAACTGTGCACGGTGCTATATTTCACCGATACGGTGGTGTCAGCTGCTAAGTGAACGCAGTACCAACACTGTGGAAAAAACCGGAGGAGGCTGTCTGCAGCATGAGCCTGGCGGCGACTGATGAGTCGAAACGCGCCTTGCAAACCTCTGTTGCGGAAAACAGATCAGTAGCTACCACTCAGAGAGCACAAATGATTATACTTCTTATAGTCAGTTGTATAGATGAAAAAATGAACTGTAATTGAAAGTGCTCTGCATAACGTTACTGTTGCTAAATTTCTTAGACTCGGCTTTGAGCAACATCTGTTTCAATCGGGTAACATCTAACTTCATAAATTTCATGACAGTAATAATTATAGGTGTACAGAAAAATGTTATTCTCAAACCAACTCACTTGTAGTTTGTACACCGGTAATTGCCGAGCCTCGGTCTGCGACTTCGTTCACCAAGACAACAGTCGGTTCCGTTCCCAAGAACGACTGAGACTCTGGACTCATGTAAAGTTCATGCGACCAATCAACCATGCAGCGCAAGATGAGCACTAAACATTCAAGCCCACTCGTCCGAATCGCCTGACGTTGACCAGCGGAACTTGTCGGATCGGCGACCGCGTAACGACCTTGAGCTATCTTGGCTAGACTTGTGGTCAGTCGTTCGAATAGGTTAGCCATATTCATATCACAATCGTAGTTCAAATAAATGTCCACCACACATTGGGCGTCCGCACAAATGCGTCGTAATGCCTCCATCACCACCCATTTGTGCTCGAATGTGGATTTGGGAGAGTCGAGGATTTCGAGGAACACGTCCTTGACAAACACTTCGATTTGCCGCTTCAAATGTGGTTTGAAGTGAGTAAGTAGGGATAAGAAAATAGACACAGACAACTGGCACACTTCGGCGACCGGAGATATTCCGTTTTTGATTAACGCCACACACAAATATTGCTTGATAGCGGTGATGAATATCTCACTAGAGAGAAACAGAGCCCCAGGTTGCTGGAACAAACTGAGCAACAATTGAAGTGACAATGTTTTTGAGCGGATCGCGTTTGATTTGGCATCGGAAGATCGTGAGCCACCGAATTCTTTAGTGGCTAGACGACACAGACTACGGAATACGAGAAAAGCGTCCTTCTGAGTAACATGTGCTAATGCCATGGCTTCCGGATGAGTCGTAGTGCTCATAGCTTCCTTTTCGTTGATGTTTTCTGCCGTTCCGTTCGATAAACCGTTGACTTCAGGTGAGGGTAGTGAGGAACCGTCACTCGGGTCATGGTCGCGTGCGGTCGTAGCTTCGGTCGATAAATGCACCTGACCGTCTTCACCAAGGCTGGGATGTTGAATTATCTCGTCCAAAATACTTCGAACGATGAGATCCCCGTTCTCAGTCTCGTCCACGGAAGCGTCCACCTCACTGTCCCCGCTTGTTGTGCTGTGGACTTCCGGCTCATGGTTCTGCGAACCGCGGGAGGTGGAAGGAAAAACCGACGAAGCAGGAGTCAATTAACTGTCAACATTATAAGACCTAGCAAATCACGAAATAAATCTCAAGAAACATGAAAGTCGTCGATTATCATGAATTCACGCGAAAAATTCCTCGGAATATAAGTTTGGGATAGTAAATCTCAATCGCGAGGAGCAGTAATTGTATACTGGTAAAGGATGACAACAATTAAACCTACAAAGAGTCAATCATAGCCTTGGAATTTACGCACACTTTGCAATCAGCGGTTATCGAAATAAAACACCAGCATTGCGCTTCTCTCCTGGTAGAGCATGTTGGTAGCGTGCATCCTTGTCACGACCAGGATTTGAACTCCAACCAACGTTCTTATGAAGCAATCACGTTGATCATTGTGTTAATGACGTCACAATAGGCATAAGATACAGTGGCTGTTCCGTTAACGCCAAACGACTTTTCAACCAGGTTGAAATAACTGAATTCATTAAACTTGCTGAGTAATGTGGTGGAGTGCTTACATATGATAAAGAGATTACACCTGATATGCGGTTAATTGTGAGATGGTTAAATACGCCCATATCAGGGAAACAGGAATCAGAATCCAAATCCCGATCGTTGCAAGGGTATGAATTACCGATTAGCTCTAAATGGAGGGAACTGAGTTTGATGCCTCTTTTCGAAAGTCAATATAAATGCTTAGCCTGTGATCAACTGCGAGCGATGTTCAGTTATAGAGAGCTATTTTATTTGCCTAGCCCCCAAATGCTATTCAGATGTTAAGCTAAAATGACACAAGGAAAGAACCATTTGCCATGTGGAGAAAGACTAAAATGCGAACCAGCAGATGCTAATCTACGTAATCACGCAATGGATGCACACAAAAATGGAACACGGTGAAGGAGGTACTCTGCAGACCAAAGTAGATAGCCATGGGTGTCAAGTGGGCCGGGTGAAGAGAAAAAACAATCACAATCTGAGTGAATCTTCAGATAACTTGTCGACAAGTCTTTGTTAAGAGGACATGACTCGAAGTTTGACTGCTAATGAGAGTCGCTGGTAGGTGCGATAACTCTATCAAGGCACAGATAGTCAACAGCACTGCAGTCTTCCAACAGAGTCGTCACTACACAGGCTACTTTGGAGGGTAGGATGAGGTACAGGGGGTCGTCTGAACCACACTACAGTGGTATTGATGAGTAATTTGATGCATGTAATGAAGAAGCCATGCACATGTGCAAAGACAATTTGTCAATGAGCGCATATGTATGCTTGTGCGTCATGAGACTTCGACGGTCGAGTGTGACATCCAGGAGGCATGGCAGTTTGACACTGACCATCTTAAAAGGGAAAACGTCTAGCAGAACGGGCGTAAATCGCTACAGCCATTCAGAGAGACTGCCACTAATTCAGTGACAGTGGGTGATTTTATGCGTTTTAGGAGCGCGATACTGATCGCGGGCTAGACTTAAGGTTAACTGAAGCTAGATTTCGCATATATTCACGGAATAAACAAAATCGGTGTTATTACAAGATGTGTATGTCGTTCATTCAATTGGCCTGGGCAATACGGAGTAGGATGGTTGGAATAACATTAACCGCCCGAAGATGGAAACTGAGAACTTAATCTCAAGGGGAGGAAACGCAATTGGTTGAAGCTCCTGTTGGCGTTACAGCATGCAACTCAACGACGCAATCAGAAAAACGTCTCCATAACGGATATAACCATTAAAAGAAGTAATCCTAAATGCTTGAATACATGACAGGTAGAAAATTAGGACTGACAGCAACAATCGATTACGACGAGCCGAGAAAGGCTTGATAAGCCAAAATTATTTAAAACACTTACCGTTTCTCGGTAGGCATCATTTATGGCGGATTGCTGTGTAGGTTCCTCCCTTTCGCCGTGAGGGTGGTCGTCGACTGAAGTACATGGACTGGTTAATGCGAGAGCTGCTTCCAGAGCGTTGTGTTCCATACGTTGAAAAATGATGCTGATAATTTGAGTGAGTGTAGCACGCGCAGTTGCTTGATTGACCGGATTCTTCGTGGCCATGAAAATGTTGTAACATGTGCGAACAACGAGCAAAATGTCAGCTTCGTGAATTTCAACTACGGAACTGGTCACGACAGTAAGCAAAGCCTTTAATACCTGCAGTTGTACGCCATCATCGGTTTGTACACCCTAAACAGATTGAAAAGAGAACAAAAAGTTAAGCTATTCACCATGAACATTACACCATTTTTGCCGCAACACAAATTTCTTGGCCGTAGGAATAACTGAACTAAACGGCCTAGAACCTAGACACTTACGTTTGATATCCAGTATGGATAAGTTTGAGTTACCTGGAGCTCGATTAGAACAAACGGATATCGATGAGAATAGTTAGGATTAACAGAGAAAAGTGAATAAAATGCGCAAAATTATGATGACATCCAAGAACAAAAACGTCGCTCCTAGTAAGTAAAGAGAGAGGGACAAAATACTACAGATAAACGTGTGAAAAAGTTATCATAACATCAGATGTAGAAAAGGGTCGAATGAACAATTGGTCACCGTGGGCGGATGACCAATAATAAGATCAAAATTAACTCCTAAACATGATAAGAAGTTTGGCAGCTTAGACAAACTAATTACGAAAAATCTGGACTTCGGCTAGATTCTGATCAGCGACTGGTTGGGTTGGTAACTGAGTCTAAATGTGAAGGTTCTCAGCTTCCGGCGTGGCTTTGTAGTTCAACTCGCCAAGTCTGGACATATTTCTGTCGCCAGTTCGAAACCAGTCGAGTTCCAGATTTGTCGCAATTAGTTCTCTTCTAAATCTTGAAAATGAAACAGATTTACATGCCTTTTAAAAAGGCTGTTTTGCATTTTCACGAGGTAATGATTAAAATGAGTGAAACATTCTCAACAAAAGATGTAAAAATAAAGCCGGCAATTTGATCGTTACATTTAAGGCTAAAGCATATTGACCTGATCAAGGTGAATCACAGTTAATCTTTGTTAATTTATCAATGCAGTTCTGTCGCATTTGTTAGGCAACGATAAACGTTCCCGCACGAATGATTAGAATCACATAAAGTAACTATCCCGTTTCAGTCAGTGTGGTTGAATAAAGTAAACCAGTGAAAACAAATCCAACGTGTTTATCAGCATGCCGAGAATAAATTCCCTTTTTAAGCCCTGTGGAACGATGGAGCACGCACATTTTGGGTGCACAGCCCTCCAGAACGGACCGTACAGGAAAGGGGTGTCGCGATCTACGCGCACTCCCAGTTCTAAACCAAAAGTAAACACTACAATATCTCCACTCAACAGGCGCTGAAGCGTGCTGGTACTGGTAACAGACCGTTTAATAAGGGGTGTGTCATTCGAGACGAATCGCACAACTGTGCTAATGGCAACGCAAAAGCGTTCGCGCCAAAATCAATGTGGCAGCACGTGACAAACCCTTGGCACCATCAGTTAAAGCACCGTGTGCAGTGCACGTACATGTATGTGCAATGCGTGTGTACTGTGCATCGGGGTAGGATGATTGTTAACATGCCAGATTACTTACGGAGACTGATGCGATAAGGAGTAGGCGTTGCAGTGCTGAATGATGACACTCGTATGGCAGGCCGTTGTGGTACGCTGAACACATGTAGGCCCACTAGATTCGTTGAGAACATGTCGCAATGATTCAAACGAATCCGATGTGGACAATCAGAAAACCACGTAAACCACAACCAGCTGGATAATTTAACGAGACCTCAAATGTGTGACAGACACCAAAATAATGGGCTCTGAAGGGCGTACAAAATTGGATACGATTACTTCACATTATTCTCGTTAGCGTGTGAACAGCTTGCAGTTGCAATGTCTATCAAACCCACGACTGATAATAGGGAATGATGCATGCGTTCGAAAGGCCCACCAAAAATGGAAGCATATGACTGCCTGTTTGCGATTTCATACTAGATGTTGATAACCTTTAAGGAATGAAGTAATCACATCCAAGTCCGCGAAAAACTGAGGCATCGTGTTACTTTGTAAACAGCTAGATGGCTAACACTCTAAGTGCATTTTAAATTTAACGTTCATCAAATCGCGATAAGTTTGCTTTAATTCCACCGCTGTAATTGCCATGTGGCTGAAGGCCCAAGATCCGGCTTCATCAATCAGCAAGTGTTCACCTTACCGCGTTGGCCTGTCAATCCAATATAATGATTCGTCGGTGTGCCTAGCAAGTGAGTAGTCCCCCTCACACACCAAGAGAGAATTAAGCTTTCACTGCTAAATATATCTGAGATAAAACAAAACGAAATAAAAAGAACGAAAACAGAACGGAACTGTCAATTTACTCCCGTCAGAAATTACTGAAGCATAACTACAAGAGCAACGGGTTCAATGTGTAGCACTTCGTATGATCAATTGATGCCAAGATGAAGTAGACGTATTTACACTCTCTCGACCAGAAGAAGGCTGTTCATCAAATCGGATTACAGCCTTGTGCAACTGGCTTATTTTTATGGGACCTAACTTCTTAAGACAACATTGTGAGCTAGGCAAAATCATCTGTGAATAACCTAAACCCAAATCGACCGTCGTGTAACTGGACTGTTCTTCGCATCAGTGGCCTAATGGCATGAACAACGCAAACCTATTAGGTTCGGAAAAACAGAACCAATTTGTCAAATGATTTCAAAAAATTGAAATGTCGATAGGAAGAACGGTAGTTTTGCCAACAGCACCTGTTTTGTGGCACGGAGATCAAAACGCCCAAATACGAAGGGTAACGAGGACTGAAAGCGGACAGTAGTTCTGGCAAACCCACTGGTACATCATACTTCTCTGTCAATTAATGAGCACGTGCTCCAGAAGACAACGCTTCTCTAAATAGGCTATTACTTCTGTCATGACTGGGACATTGAGTATTCCGTTCAGGTACACATACGTACGTTCTAAAGAACTCGTAAAACAGTTTACAGGGCTCTGTTCTGTTTATTCCTTGTATGGTCCGATTTCACTATCAACTTTCATTTCGAACACATTCCATGGTAGTAGATTGAGGTGTTTTGAAACTGTTTGAATTGTAACACTTTGAAAAACAAACGGATCCGTAAGCAGAAATATGCCAGCACACTCATCCGTGTAAAAACAAACATGAAAATCCGTCAAGTGGGGAATAATGAACATTTTCAAAGCTTATTTGTAGACAAATCACACACTATGAGCACAAATAGCGATGACAACACAGTGAATTGAGAGTAACCAGATGTGCATGAAATCTGTTTAGCCAATCAGAGAAAACAAATATACACACATTAGGTCTTCAGTCGGATTAAACCAGACTATGAATCTAGCCATTGGTCGTAGCAACCGAAATCAAGAAAGTTTCGAAAGATCCTTTAAAAATGCTAAAAGAACAAACCTGATGAGTAGGACTGATAAAAGTAGCGTACACTGGGTACATAACCCCACAATAATGGAATAAGCGCTTTGAGTGACTCAAAGGAATAGTTGAGATTTTAATAGTCCATGAAAATGTTAAGGCTAGAGTACCACACACGATCACTGGTGGTCCGGTTCATTAATGTTTGGTGCGTGTAGCCTTTGGCTAGCATATGTACAGTATGTATGCCAACAAATGCAAACTTGCCAGTCTTATTATTTGATCAGATAATTGTATACTAGTTAAAAACGGTAGTAAACGGTGCCGCTGTGTACGAGCTGACTCCAATTCTCATAGGCTAATTGGTGGAAATGAATGGAAGTCTAACAATGCGATTCTGTTTACATCTTCGCCACAGGCAAGCCAAGTGTCCCAGTCACACATAGGCATTATACACCATTTCTGTTAAAGATAGTCAGACGAGTTTCTGACACCACAAAATCGAAATTGGCGAAGACCACACATACTTTCACAATTCTGATGGATATCTCATCGGCAAACTGACGAGATAATACCATCTAGGTACGTGAAACGGTCCCAATCCCAAGCAGAAAGTTCACCAACAGTGCGTTGCAAGTCTACGCAGTACTAACCATTTTCATCTGCAATTGAAATCAATCTACATTTATTCCAGACGCTGCGATGTACAATATACGCACCCCAGACCTACGGGGAAAATAGAATTAGCTTAAGTCAGGTCACGTGAGCACGACCAACAGAATTCACATGAGAAAACCATGGGGTTAACAACAACTGATGACTAACCTGGAAACAAGAACAAATTGTTGTGACCACCTGCTCAATAATCCTAACTTTCCCTGTAGCTCCAACCGCCTCGTTTGGCACGTGTCCATAGGCAATCAATTTCTGTAACGAATCCACAGCCGTAGTAACTATTTTGGCTGACTTCATGGCGCAGGCCAATTGGAACGGTCTAAGTAGTCTATCATCAGCCATCAACACACCGGTATCGGAACGCAGTGGGGGGAGATGTGCACATGAACTTCCACCGGATGTTGCTTGCACAGGTTTATTGTTGACTTCAGGCTGTTTTTTGAGAAGTTGTAAAGCTTCTTCACATGCTTTGCGAAGAGTGGCATTTTGCGACTTTTTGGTTTCTCGTTCGGCTGCTATTTTCTCAATGGCCTTGACCAGAAACATGCTAAACGCTTGAGTGGAAACCGTCAGCTGAGGTTGACGAGAAATTTCTGTTGTAATTGTTGAGACGGCTGCTGAGTGCTCAATGGGGGACTGATTGTTAGGTAATGGAAATGTGCTGTGATTCGAGCTATCGGAGTTATCCGGTGCGATTTTGAGATGCTTGGTTGGTGAACACGGACCGGGTATTGTGGATGATGTGGGCATATCGCGCACAAGTAGAAAACAATATTTTCAGCTACTAAGAATGAAGAACTAGCCGAATAGCCATGGAAAACGACAGTTGAGCGGTGAAACGCTGTTCAACAATGCATTCGACAGTAGAATCGGTAGGAATAGTACTGAAAAGAAACAGGTATCTGGAAATGTAGAAATCTGCTGATACAGACGTCCGAAAATGATATAAGTACACGCAGCACAAAAGTAGCCACCATTTCAATAGGAAATAACCATGCAGACTCGTAAGTGCTATGGCAAACCTCCTCGCTAAGGTCTAAAATCCAGCACCAGCAACAATTCGTCAAGAAGACATACAGAGCGAGATGGAAGCAATCCGTTTATTCTCATCAGTGACTCACATGAAACCTTCAGTTATACAGGTTTAACGCATGGCACCGAAGCAATAACTGAACGAAGGTAACTCAGGTACACAACAAGGTGTGGTCAACAGTTGAATTCCATATGAAAGATAATGACTGAATCGGCGCAGAGGCAAGTTTTGGCCACAATAACTCACCCGCGGCGAGTGCAAGACGCTTGCCTAGATGACGAAGTTAAACGTCCGGTCTTCTGAAAATGCTCTGAGTTACTCGCAAATCGTAACTGATTAGAATAGTCACCTATGCACATGGAAGTAGTTCCACACTCACACTCACGAAAAAGCCACTAAGATAAAGTTCAATACAGTTCTTAATAATAATGAAAATCCGCAATCCTACTGCATATCGAAAGTTACATCGGAACCCCCACAATAGCTAGTCTTGTATGGGTTGACATCCTTAACATGTTTCTGTTCGTGGTAGTCCGGAACCACAGAAATGTCAATTGAAGCAAAAGCTCCCCTGATGTCTGAAGACAACTGAGGGCATTCAGTATACCTGAAAATGTGTCGAAGTCTGGTAACAACTCGTGCCAAGTTGCAACTACCTCCAGAACAAAACCCAACTTGCTACCTGCGGATGTTATGCGCACGTTAAATTCTATCTGCAGAACATTGAGCTAGCAAGTGACTTTGACACGGAAAAAATCAGGCTAACCACCTTATTTGGCGCACACAGTGTATAGACACTTATTAAAACGGACAAAACGCCAGCCCAAACCAAGGACTTCGAAACAACTTCGGCAACTCACGGTAACAGCTTTTTGATTAGGTTCCCCGAAAAGTGCAGAGGCTGTCTCACTTAGTGCAGCTGCACTGGCGTTTCAACAGACTGATATCATATGAGACGCACATACATACATAAAAGCGCGTATGCGTGAAATAGCAATTTCAGATAGCGGGGAATTATTCACAGGCCAAACAGCAATGAAAGTTAAAGGCGTCAGTGGGTGGGTGATTTCCTGCCTAAAGAGTTCATCCCAACTTAGAAGGCAGTGCGAGTTATGGAAAAGCATGTCATTTGTTTCGTAGTCGGTCTCGCTCATACCAGGATATTTTTGTAAAAAAGAAAGCAAGGAACGATAAACACAGTTGAAGGGTCATATGCATAAAAAGGAACGAAACCGTATCGAAACTCGGTGTTATGTAGTAGGCCACCGTTTGCTAGATCGGTATATTAATAAGTGCAGCCCGTAACGGGTGAAAGAACTGGAGGAAGAAAGGAATTCCGCAGTTTACTATTTTTAGGAAAAAGACTCAACATAGCAATTTGGTAAC
>JTDE01000869.1:14579-41609 GCA_014338405.1 Paragonimus skrjabini miyazakii
TCACATAAGGTGGTACTGAATGTTCAGTTCCCTTCAGTATATAATAAATCGCTTTCATGAAATCCCTGTAAAAACGTTTTATGCAGGTGTATGTTATTCACTGACCTCTCCTTTTTACTTAGCTGTTACGTGGAACTACGTAGAAAGCGTTTAATTCACGGGTCTATTAGCAAGCGTATAAATCGCTACTATATCAAAGTAGTCATGAAAAAAGTAGTACATTCTACTTGAAAGAGGTACGTCATGGGGGATATTCACATTTCATTGTGGAAGAATAAATCGTCCGGTTTGCAACTCACATTTTAAAAGGCGTCATAATTGTGGCGTCCTGTTTCAGAAGAAAAAACATGCCAAGCAATATAAATGAAAGATCGACAAGTGACCCGTGTATAGATAATGTCACTGAACATTCGAGCGAATCGGTAAGCGCGCAAGGCAACCATTCTGATTGGATTTAGAGGCACATGGGATTCGATAAATCAAAGTGGTAAAACTGATTATTGGAATCAACGGAATTGTTCTGTTTCCATTCAGCCTCTTGAGTACAACCTAATTATTCAGTAAGTTTTAAAATTAAATAATGCCAGCGTTACTACTCATTTGTTTATGCTGCCGTTTACTGAATGTGATAAACCTGGGTTTTTGTTATAACACTATTAACAATGCGGAATCGGAGTACGAAGTGTGGGAATTCACATTGGATTTCTGTCACTAAGTACGGTACTAATGCGAACGTCATGTTAAACATAACCGTGACCAGTCTGACAATCAACTAATCAAAAAGCTGGAACCTATTGATCTGACTCGGTGGGTCCACTAGCGGCTGGTTAGACACATAATTGAAATCGAGTGATTGGATAAAAATACATCGTTCATCTGCAGCAATGAGAATTTCCACGCAAAACTTCATTATAATCCCGTCGGTCTAATACTACTGATGTTTCACAATGCGACAACATACTGTTACAAAAGAAAAAATGAACAATAATCAAATGGACTTCACCAGGTAGAACCAGAAAGGGGAGACAGGAGAAAGACCGTACAAGTTCTTAGTAGCCTTTGAAACCTGTAAGATTCGTCGTTGCCAGCTGACAGTGGTCGTTATCTCAACCGCACGCGTGAGGTTTTGTTTTATGCGCAAATGTAAACGGCTGTAATTGTCAGATTTTTTAACGTGTATGGCACGGGTGAAATATGACTGAGCTGCTTACAGTAGACAAGATCGCCGAAGGAATACATATGAACATAGAGGTTACTACATTTCAACACATTATATGATCAGTGTGTAAAATATACGATTATGGGGAAGACGTATTATCGATCGTTTGTTGAGGTTCCTTTCAGTTTCACGGTTTTAATCAGTTCATCGAATAAACAAGGATGGCAATGCATACTTGGTAAGACGAGTGCAGAGGACTGCTGTTTGTGTACTGAAATCTCATGGTGTGCAAATAACGGTGAACCCGGTGGCGCTGAGACATCTTCGGATAGATGTCTCTAGTTCATTTTGATGATCATTTATGCGAAATTTCCTTGTTCCGGATGGTTAGATATCTACATACTAAAAGATTATCCTTCAGAGCGCCTCAGTAAATATACTGCATGCCACTCCTCCTAAACGACTTGAAGACACAAATGAAAAGGAGCAACGCTAAATCTGTTCATAGACCGACAATGCTGGAGCTTGTGACTAGTCAATATGTCTGTAAACTTTCTAACCTATTCTTTGCAACAAAACAGCGAAAGCGTCAAGCCATCTGTGTAGAGAAAGTGTTGGAGGTAGATTATATTCACGTTGAGTTGTTTAAACCGCTGTCAGCTGTAACAAAACGTCCACAATAATATAAACCTCAATCCGTTTTTGAGTAAGGAGTTGATAGTAATATTGCAGAAAACCTCCAGTAGCTAAAGTACATTACAAAGGGCTCTTAATCAACTTCAGAGATTGGCGGCTATTTGCTTTTAGCAGGGTCATACTCGAGCTCCTTGAGAAATTATTGTGTGTTCGCATGCCATTCACTTCGTAAAAGTAAACTTCATTATGGTGGCCTTGATTACAAAATGATGGGGTTAATAAAGGCTGTGATCGAAAGATAAAGGTAGAAACCTATTTCATTAACTTTGCTTAGAAAGTTGACTCAATGACTAACTAGCTGCTTCATTACAACGCATCGACCTACTGAAGTGACAATGGAAAAGCAGAATGGATGAAATGTTTCCTAAGCTCCGAATTTAGTTTTTGTAAGGCCCGGAGTATCAACTAGAGTCCATCAGATGTAAGCCATTGTTTCCAATCCGTTCTACCTGAACGAGGATGTTATTATAAAGTAATCTAGAGGACGAGACTATGGTGGTTTTCGAATGATCCGAAAACTGGAATCTCACACCGTATGTATTCAACCACCTTAGTCACAGGTAGAAGCTGATACCGACTGTTTTTATTTCAGATGCAACGAATAGAACGTTCGGGTACTCAGACAGTTTCTGTTATTTACCGATAAACTACTACAAAGCGGCAGTCCAGTGGGCTACAGGATGTGCGTATGTATAAGCGTACTTTAATTTATGCAATATGTTACACTGTAGTATCATTATTCCTTCAGACCATTCTGACTTCTCAGGATTCCCAGCCATGAATAACTTCATTCCACATCGAGTCTAATTGCTATGGTTGTTTCATTCTGGTCCACTGACGTGTTTTTCTACATTTCTACATGGCAGTTTTATTCTGATGCACTCTCGATTCGGGTTATGTCAAGGGATGAAGTCTATCAAGCGGTACTTTGGCTTTCTAACCCCCAGGGGTGTTATGGTTTCATCGAACATCAGGGAATTCACAAAGATTACTGAAAGATGCAACATTCGGCACATTCTACAAGCCTGGGCAACAAATCTGGATAAATGCAAGCAAAGTCGGTTACTTCATCGCTGCGAATGACAGAAGAATAATCTGGATCAACCACAGATTGACCGAATTTGAATTATCTGTATTTAGCTAAACATGCCCGCCGATTGTTTTCAAGTCAGACTGAAAGATGTGTGCGAAAGGTCACTTCGTTCCGACCAGAAGTATACGCAACAGGATGAATATATATGGACATGTATACGTTACATTATATACTACAGATGATATTGAATGGCAAATTGAGTCAGTGCATCTGAGAAGACGGGGAAAGAAAAGAACAATGGAGGTGTGACCTACATTGCGAAAAATCAGCTGGTTATATCACGCCTGAGCGGCGAGTTTTATGCGCACGAGTATTGGTACGGCTGAATGAGTAAGATGATTTGAAAGAGACGGTAATGGAATCTGTCCTTTACAACAAAAGCGATTGCGCATCAACACTGTGCAGAGCTCCGTTATATGTGTTTATTGGTAGAGTAAGAAAAACTAAAACGTTTAAAGAAATGTAAGCGTTTCTCATTAAACTATCAATTATGAAATATGAACGAATGCAACACGATAATTATGGGATTCGGACAGACTATGATTATCAAGGGATTGTACACACAAAAGGTTTCTAAGAGTATTCCTGACAACGACCACAATGTTAAACATTATCAGTGTCTGACAACTACGGGTGTTTCGAAGTTAAGTTTGGGCTGCTGCAACGAGGTCAAAGTTGTGAGGATCAGTGTGATGTGATGGAGCTAAAAGGATGTGTGGAAGTTCCGTAAAGTATCGTCAAGCGTGTATGTAAAGAGAGAAGAGGAAACTAGTGTGCACGAATTGTGTTTTGTTACATGGGTACTTAACTCAGTTTAAACTGGATTTGATTCAGTTTTCTATTGCCCCTATAATAATTTCAAACGTTTCTGTTTAAATGTGTCGACAGAGTTACGCGATTGTGTACCGCCGTTCCGCTTGGCGACATTTTGTCCAAGTTAGTCGCTCGAAACTTACCGGAGCACTGGTTCACCAATTTCAGCTTTGGGTTGGTCGCCACTACAAACAGAGTTTTGAAGCTTTAGTCGCCACCCCTTCGCGACTTTATCCGTCTGTTGGGTATCTGTTTTTTGCCATCCCGCTAATGGGATTGTTTAACGTCTTAGGCAGTGGAGGGCTCCGCTCGTGTCGCATTGGACTCAAAGTTGGACAGAGCCGTTTCCCTTCACTTTTTCTGAACATCAGATTCAACCCTGAGAGATAAATACAACGTTCCATTCCAAACTGCTCTGCGGAACAAACTTGTGTCTTCTATGTGATCTTTCTAACTGGAACACGCAGTCTTTGTTCGACCTGAAGAACTACCCGCATCGCCTCACAGCTGACAGAAAAGCACTTCGTATCATTATGACCCAACAACACTGTCGGCTCCAAAAATTCAACAACGACATGACGACTTGCACTCATGTTTTCGTTCGTTGTGACGTAGTTACTTTGGCCACCATACGATGGTCCATCTAACGAATGGAGGAGCGTTTTACTATGGAACATTATGGAAAGCGCTACCATAAGTAATCATAATCCCAGGCGAGTCTATATCGACATTTATCGGGAAACCGCTTCCAAACCCTCTAACCATGCAACCGAACCACGGAACATTGAAGTGTCAATCCTGCCTACACCCCATACGTTTGAATCTTCAATTTTATATGTCCTTGATGATGACAGATCGAAAGTCTCTGTTCGTCAGTTAAACAAACGCATGCTACGTCACAGCCAGTTTCCATTTCTTTCGGATACGCGTTATAGCGAACACTTTAATTTGTTAGCCCGTTTCCACTAACAACAATCAAATCACGTAGTCTTATGTATGAGACGATTACCAAAAATATACGTTCCACAAATGCTCTGAATGGAGAGTACTGAACTAGGTTTCTTATTTCTATTGAGGAAACTACTTCCATTAACGATACTTTACTTTTCTTCAGCAACGCTTCCGTTTAAAATGAGTTAAGTACCCATGTAACAAAACACAATTCGTGCACACTAGTTTCCTCTTCTCTCTTTACATACACGCTTGACGATACTTTACGGAACTTCCACACATCCTTTTAGCTCCATCACATCACACTGATCCTCACAACTTTGACCTCGTTACAGCAGCCCAAACTTAATTTCGAAACACCCGTAGTTGTCAGATACTGGTAATTTTTGGCATTGTGGTAGCCATCCAGAATACTCGTAGACCACTTTCGTGTGTCCAATCCCTTGATAAACATAGCCTGTCCGAATCCCGTGATCATTGTGTTGTATTCGTTCATCTCGTTATCATGAATGTCCTAGCAATAAGGGCCTACAGTTACTCGGTGTATTCAGTATCTTTTACTAGATAGCTGCACATCAAACCATTAGAATTCTATCTGCGTGGAACACCAAACTTATACGAGAATTTCCGAAGTCGTGACTTTCACACAGCACCTCACTAAACATGCAAACTGAATAGAACAAAAGCATTGAGTTAATGCGAATTACGAAAAAAGAAGATGCAACTCTGTTCATCCCCAAATTCCAGTACAGTCAGACTGCAGAAACTGCTCAATCGGGCTGTAGATCAACGATTACAAATGATTGATAATAATCGATCAGAATTTCGGTCGACATGTGAAAGGTGATACGGAGCAACCGAACCGAATTCATTGCATAGATCAATTTCGTTTCAGATGTAAGCATTAATACTGGTTTACCAATCTACGATCCAAACTGTATACTCTTAAAAACCTTTAGTCGGATACTATCACCTTATCTAATGATGGAATATTTGTAAATTAAGCACCAAGCATGACAAAAGACCAAATACCTGAACCCTGAACTCGGGCTACATATAGCGAAACCATTCCCAACGTTCAGAAACTTTATAGCTCACAAGGTTGTCTTAGAAGCATAGAAATACTCGCATAAAACGGGGAAGATAATTTCAGAAGGTGTAAACCGCAATACCGAAAAGCACCATTTTCCTTTTTCATTATGCGGATGCATAATATATATAATAAAATGCAGCATAAAGCTGAAATGCGTCACACGCGCGAGAAATAACCTATGCTTGAAGGCAGACAAAATGCACAGACTTACTTCAACGTCTGAACTCTAGAAGATCCTTTTATCTAGGTATTAACTCTGCGGGACACTATTATTGTTGGTCATTCTGTTACAGCATGTAAGAGATCCAGTTCAGATTCAGATGCATTATTAACACTGAAGACAACTCACTGTCTACAACCTTATTAACAAGTGGTTTCCTGGGCCATGTTCCCACTGGTGATGTGGACATACGCTCGTAACACTTATCAAGTCGTTTCATCGTTCTGATCGTGATGCTGCTTACCATAATGCTCTCAAACAAGGTTGATTTCTTACTGACACAAAATCTTTTAAAACATACCAAACATTTGTACTCAAGTTGAAGTTACTTAGACACTATACAAAATCCGATTAGTCTCAAACAAAAAGCTTTTAATCATGGGCCTTGCAATTGCATTTTGATCAGAATATCAACCGCTGTTATGCGCGACCTCTTGATCTGCTAGTTTGTCACTCACCTCGTGTATTACGCAGTTGCCAAATCTGTTTGAAAATACTCCACACATATCTGTGATGCTCAGCTTATCTATTTGGTCACTTTGTATATAACTCTAAACATACACATTCGTCCATATTACCTTATTGGCTTGAATGCCGTTACATCACCTATTTGCTTTCATTTGGCGTGCTCGATCAGATGCGAACTTGTTCTGTTCAGTTTTATGATATTCATGCAACCTGGAACAATTGATTTCCGGTATAATTTTGATGTTGATGCGGACTGCCAGAGCTGACACATTTTATTGCTTACCAAATAGCATTCTGAAGTTTCCCGTCAAATCTTGTTTTGAATCCGGTACATGTTATTTTTTCCTGTTGCCCGATGACGGTTTTGTTGTCATACCCTAAAGTTAGCACATATAAAAATTGTGAGAGACCTGCCCATTACCACGACCGAGTAACAGTGGGGTGATTCAAAGCAGCTTCCTTAGCTCAATACTCCCCTTCATGTGTATAGATTATACGTGTAAAATCGTCACATATGGGAAACAATACTTGTGTGCTAACGGTTTAAAATTGTTTACACCCTTCCATCTGGAAATCTCAAATATTACTTGGCAAGTATGCCATGCTTCACATTATTCTTGTCTTGGTGTGTAACACGAGTGCTGAAATTTTCGGCTTACGCACCCAACAATTCTGCTCATGGTTGTTGTGTAACAAATGGCCTTATAACACTGAATGACTACAGAATTCCAACCGCCATCTGGATGCACGATCTCGGCATCGACTATTCGAATTCCTCCAATTTCTTCAAACACATCTTTCCAAGTTGGTGAAACCAATCGAAAACGTATCATATCAAGTACACACTTTTTCTCTCATCTGTTCTCCTACTCCAGTATTGGCAATGCATACGATCCAAATTGGAATATTGTACGTACAGATTCAGCCTCCCGCACAAGATTGATATGCTAGCTGTGAAAAATCTTAAACGAATGATCATCGGCGGCTACTCAGCTGATCTGCATTCTCGAGAACGTTGTCAAATGTTTACAACCGACCCATTGTGGTGTCAGTGGCCCAAGTTAAACCTGACACTCATATACAGTTTAGTTCGTGGTAGTAAGCCTACCATCAATTTTTAAGGTCCATTTGTAAAATAGTTTGAAGTACAGTCTCAGAAAGAAAGAGTTTTCCGGCCCTGAATGCCCACAAAAAAACGTTTCGACGTTGGTTTTATATTCAAGTATCCCAATATTTTCGAACATTTCCGTATGCAGTTAAAGCCAATAAGAACATTTAGCTACTTGAAGGGGGCTCCAGAAACCAGCCTGACTATATCAAACGCAGTTACCACTCACGAAATGTGTTTATTTGAAAACGACATCTTTGAAAACAGGTCTAAAACGGTCTGACAGGAAATCAACCGTTGGTCAGCCACTTGCCAAGCTACTTGAGAACAAATGTTTGCTGGCACAAAACGTTCGATCACTTATCACGAAACAATCAATACCACATATATTTTTCTGTCAAGTATAACAGATTACATTGTTCGCAATAAGTGTTAAACCAACTGAAAGGTCGAATTATACTTTCTAGTAGGCTAGTCTTAAACGCCGTCTTGACGGGATACATTCGTAACTTAATATGGGCTGGTGGCAAGGCAGTATATTTATCCAAGGTAATTAAGAGGCACATGCTGAGTAATGAACGATTTACCGTGACATTTCGAATGCACACCAGGATCCGTTATTAAAAAATAAGTGCGTCTGGATAAGTTTGTTCTGCTGTTCACCGACTGATCTTTTTTGATCGTTTTTCGTTTCAGTGCAAACAGTACTGACGTATTGGCTATCCATATCCACGTCTCTATTGAACGAATTGCGTGAATAGAGAGCTTCCCGTACAAGCCGTTATCATTTCATGTTTGCCCGTACGCCCAATTCCGCATGATCTGTGTTGATCTCGTGACTTGTGTCTTTGCAGTGCACTGCACCACGTGGTCCCGCAGTTGTGACCTAGAGTCGGCCTGTCGCATCGTCCATTTGTTTTTCGTGCAAGCGTGTCCACAGCTGTTTACCCGTTTCTACCACATACTGTTGGTCGCACTCAAGGCAAGGAATGGAGTAGACCACGCCAGATTGTTCATGTCGTTCTACAAGATCCCTAGCGTTTGCCAGAAATGAACGGAATGTTAGTATTGGCATGCGTGGTACTTTAATGTCCGTTGTTTGAAGCATCCTTTGTGATGCCTTAGATGTGCCATGAGTATATAGTAATGTTATTCGCGTTTTGGGTTCCGCGTGTTCAGTTTCTGTGGACCTTCTGGTAGAAGATCTTATAAAGCCTTTGGGATACCTACTGGAGTCGAGCAGTTTGAGCGGGTGTTCTCATTTTTGTCTTCTGAGTTCGACAGGGCTGCAATGCGTGTCTGAACGTCTAAATAGTGTTTGCATGCAACATTTAGTTTGACAAACTGGATGGTTGCTGCCGAATTTGAGAATGACAACAGATGTTCTCCGATTACGGTGTACAATAGTTTCAAGCTTGTCATCAAGTCTTCTTATAGTCGGTACATCTAGGAACGCCAGGCGTGATTTGTTTTTTTCTTTTGCGCGTGTAGAGGTTATTCCATCTATGATATTACTCAAGTAACTGTGATACCAGTCAAGCCGAGTCTAAAGCATAACAACAAGTATATCAACCACATATCAAATCTAATCTTCATGTTTGAATGTCTGAAAAGCCTCAGATTCAAAGTGCTTTATCGCAGCGTCTGGGTGCAATCCCGATACAGACGAGCCCATTGATGTACCTCAGTTTTGCAGACAGACTCGGCCGTCAAATTGTAAGTCTCTATGTAAAGTTTCACTAGTAGAACCAACTCTTTTGTAGAAAGATTCCTCCTATTGTGGAGGCTGACGTGTTCATTTATCTGGGGCTTCAAAATTTTATCGTGAGTTACTTCGGTATGTTAGTGAGAAACAACGCATCATTGAAGGATACCAGTGCATCGTCTCCTTGCAACTCCAGGTCATCAAGCTGTCCCAGGAAACCTGATGAGCTGTTCGCGTCGTGACTTTTATGAAGTAGATATGGTCGGAGAATACGAGAAAGGAACGTCACCAACTGATAGTTTGGAGCCCTCCTGGATGCAACGATTAGTCTCAATGGTACTTGATCCTTGTGGACCCTTGATAGCCCGTACATATACATGTGAATTTAATCATATCAAATATGGTTGTACAATTACAATAATGAACAAGTTAGATAAGTAGACACTTGCTACCAGGTTTACAGATGCAGCGAAATCATCTGACAAATTGTCTCATCAATTTGGGCAGTTAGATGTGTAGCATGCTTTTGTGGTTCATATAAACAAACATTGTACACTGCAATAGGAAAAGAAATACAGTTTACGGATTAGGGCACAATTCAAGGGCTTTCGATAAAACTGGAACTTCTGAAAATCAAACCAGTCTAGACGTATTCAATAGAAGCAGATGAAGATGGATCAACCAAACGAGTAATGTAAACTTCAGAAAAAGAAATGTACTACTATGAACGTGTGAGCACAATAAGTTAAATAAGGACTTTGAATTTACAACTCAAATGATCCTATTATATTTGAACAAATCACCAGTTCAATTTTTGTTTCACTGTTATCTCCACAAGCACAATTTATGAGAGAAAATATTCTATAACATCTGGACACTGAAAATGCCGTGCTGATTGAACAGTTCGAGAGACATTTTATTTTCCTGCATTCCCGGCCACGAGCAAAGTACTGTGTAATTTTTTGTTGAACGTCACTCACAATTGATCGCAGCTGTCGCATCTCCATAGACTTTCCAGTCGGTCCCTTTTGAAAAGAAGCACTAGACTCGAGTTTCGCTTTCATTAGAGCTCGTCAGTAGTGCATATCATCGCCACTGCCGGGACCTTAACCACGGACACGCTGTCTAATTATCAGTCCAATAGTGAGCCAGATTACGGAGATTTCGCATCTCCCTAATTTCCGCAATTTCGCTTCTATACTTTCCTAATACCGTTTGTATTAAAAGTCGTCGAAATTTTCCGATTCAAAAATTTTGTCATTTTCGGGAAACCTTTCCTGACTTCAAATATATTAACATTTCTGACAGAACATCACCAGTGCAGAAGAAAGATGTTACGAGGTTAACAGTTCGTCTACTCTCATCAGTCGCACACGCAAAACAGTAAGTGTCACACTTCTGTCATTTATTTCTTTGCGTGATAATATCTTTATCTGAGAGAGCTTTACTGACGACAGATGTTGTTTAGAAATATTTACCAATATCGCACGGAATGATTGGAAGACAAGTCTCCGGTAATATTGCCAAAGCCGTATTATACAAACAGTATATAGATAATATTTTAATTTTTACCAGTGTTGATCACTTTGATTCGTTTTACTCTTCCCAACCTCATCCACCCCAAACATTTTTGTCTCACGAAAGATAATCAAACGGTAGCTCACCTTTCTTGGATATATCAATCACTAGGCGTGAGAATGGAACATTACAGCGATCGGTCCACCGTAAAGCAACATGGGATGGGCATGTCTTCAGTTCTTCAGGTTTGTCGCAATAGCATACAAGCGTGGCTTAGTCAACACCCTATTTTGCAGAGCTAGGCACTTGTGATAAGCTGCAGACAGAACAAGGTATGCTATAAAAAGCGTCACTGGCAGATGGATATCCTGAAAATTTCAGGGATTCACGGCTTGATTAACCAGTGCCATGCGCCAGTTAAACCAGACCAAATTGGAGATGTATTTATGTTTCTGCTATTTAAAGGGGATCTCTTGGCCAATGATATCTAGCGCAAACTGAAGTCAGCTCTATCCCGCACGTATGCGGCTGCCCAATTACGTTTAGTTCAAGCAACCAAAGGACCATTTCTTCAAAATCGCGAGCACAGTTTGTCTAATTATTCTGTCTCTCACGTTATTCACCAGTCCACTTGCACTTGCAGTGGCGTGTACATCAGAAGAACAGACTGTCAACTATATCAACGAGTAGCGGAACATATTCGGAAATAGTTGAAACAATTCCTCACACAACAATCTCAAATCGATGAACCCTTTGTTTGAAATCCCACTTCTTTGATTCGTAGACACCTCATGATAACAGGTTACCAAGTTGACCCACTTAACTCATTCAAAATATTGTTACGCAATCAGAACCCGAAGCTACCGGTCTCTAGAAAAAATGTTTGTTGATCAGGATTCATCAGCCATCGCTATGCGCACAAAATTGGTTGAAGTAATCAATCGGGTTGTCATGATGTTGGTGCCATACTACTTGGTGTGAATCTATGGGTGCCCATACCCTGTTTGCCTGTCGTATATAATTTGTTTGTTTTACTTGTGCGACTGATGAGGTTAAACGGAATGTCAACATGTCACAACGAATGTCTCCGGTCCACAATGACGATTTTTTTTCCAGATACAACCGTCAAGACAGTAAGTTCATACAGCACCACATTTTAGGGCGAAATTTCTAACAGCGGAAATAATCCTCCTTACTTGCACTTCTTGAGAATTTTCACATTTGCCGTACCGTGAAGGTGCTATGTTTATGCATCATTTGGAGCAGTGTGAACTGGTTGCGTTCAGCCGAGTATGTTTCCCACAAAGAATTATATGGTATCATTAAGGCATGTATAGTTACCTGTGGTGACTCAAGTGAGCATTTGTAAACAGAACCCTGTTTCTGTAATCGCCTTTCGCGATCACGAAAATTTCGAAGAAATTAAATTGATTGGTGATTTTTGGTACTTTGACTGACTTACCCAGTGGATACAATAAGAAATCCTATGAGAAGTATACCAAAGGTTGCAATTTCTGGTATGTTATTCCGTAACATTTTTACCGCTTGTCTAAATGTTGGTCGATGTAGATAATCACCACTACACCTTTTGGTATTTTCTGTGAAATGTGTCTACATGTCCGTCTCTATTGATTGATTGAAACAAACCTAAGAAGAACAATAAACCTTTCTACCCGATACCCTGCTGACAACAAACAACATTGTCATTTCATCAGCTATACCACATCACCCACAGCCTAGAATCTGTGTGAATCTGAACAGTGCACAATACACGAAGGACGGGTGGTACACTGTCCGAAACAGCTGACAGATTATGCTGTGTGATTAGTTTATTGTGTGCTTGTTATCATTCCCTTTCATTATTCTTCCTCCATGGTTTTGCTGAACCATCTATCTAAAGAGAAAGCACTGTTGTGATTACAATCAACCGATAATTGTTACGAATTATTGTTATATGTGTTTGTATACTCAGGCAGCACCCACCTGGTAGTACGTGTTGGAGCATGTGTAACACTAATAGAACAAGATGTTATATATGACGAATAAAACCGACAATGGTTCAATGTGATGGGCGTTATATTTTAAGACCTACGCATAACTTTGTTTAGTCGCGATAAAAGGTACCTACTTTAAGATTAGCTTATTTGTACACTACAAACTTGCGAGTTCGTCAGGTTAATAACGCTGCTTGTGCTGTTTTAGTTTAACATTCTGTTGCCTACTTCCGGTTAACACTTGTCAAATTTATCTTCTCAAAATGAGCAAAATGCAACATTCTTCCGATACGCCAATTTAAATTCGACTATTCACTGGTCCACCATATATCGACATACTAGTGGTAGTTTGGAAAAGGATCGTACGGCTACAGTAGTTCATACTGCTGTGAAGCGTGCTGTTGTTCCAACCTACCAGTAGGCAGTGATGGTGATATCACGAAGCATTCTGAATTTTTGCGTGACTCACGTAATAATGCTAACTTTCCCAGCTAATTACCAAACAAGAGGCGCAGCGGAGCTCAGTCTTGTCTGACCTAAATGTGAAGAAACTGCTGGCTTCTCAAGTTTAACTGTTTTTACACTATTTAGAGGTCAGAAACATTGACATCATTATTGACAAAACCCTTCACTCCTTTATTTATTCAAAAACACTAAAGTCCCTAGTTAACCGGATTTTGTATTACTAATAAGTAAGTAGTGTGGCAGATTTACGAATTTAGATGAGACCCAACTGTGAAAAGTCAGGGCTTCGGCTGGATTCGAACCAGCGACAGACACACCGGATTTTGTTTTCACTGCACTCAGTTCTTCCAGAGTTTGTTAAGTATTCCACGACAGTTTTCCATTCGAGATACATACGCTGGTAAACACACTCACTTTGGTATAACACAAAATTTGAAATCCATATGGTCTAATGTCGCAGCAATGGCAACGACGGAATTACGAGTCAAGTGAGTCTTCATGGCTAGTCACCTATGAAGCATAGTGAAATTACTCCGTGACACACGCCTGTACGAATCACTCGACCAGTGCTTTCCGCCTCATTTACCACTGATGTACACGCTAGGCAGAATGAACCACAGGATTTTCCCATATATCCTATAGAACTTGCGATTAATTTCTGGTGGTATATTGATTAGCAATTCAAGTCGTAATGCAGGAATCAGTGGCGATGATCGTGATGAACCCACCAGTTCATTTATCAGGCTTATTACATGGTTTGGCTTCAGCTGATGCATTCAAAAGACAACGCAGAGCCCGTAAATTAGGCATTGACTGATCTTATCTTGCTTCACAAGGCACCAATTGTTCCGCTTTCACTCCCTTATGTTTAGATGTGAGCTCCGTTTTCCAGGATGATTGCATGCAAACCGCTCTTGGGTAGCTTTAGACGATTACTCAATCTGAGGTAATTTAAGGAAAGTTCCAAACGATGTTCAAGCAGTTTGCCGTAAAACCGAACGAATGACACAACTACCTTCAAGATCACAGTGTGATTTCCCGCGCAACTTTCGTAAAAGCCATAAAGATAAAGGGTTTTGTAAATCTTTGCAGCATATAGGCTCTTTATACTCCGAGTGTTAATCGCAAACAAAAATAAGTGAACACCTTACGTTTTTTTGCGTCACGTATCGTCCCATATTGCACTCTTCCAGGAATAGCGCTGTTGATGAAACTTATTATCGTTTTGAAATTCAATTTTTCCCTATTGTACCATCAAAGTGAGTTGATACATTTTGAAGAACCTTTTCATGGATTTTTTGAAACATGGATCTTTGGTCAATTTTTCTGTTTCCTAGTTAGAATCCTTTGTGTAAAATACATTCAGTGATTTGTAGTTCGACATCGCCGGTTTGACAGTTACATATAAGCTGATATGAGTCTTCACACCATATATTGTCACCTGCCGTCTCTATGGACGGTTAACGTACATAAGATCACTAGTGGCCAACTACACCGGTTAATGAAAGGGTTCTCGTTCCAGATAATTTGCATCTTAGACTGCTATGGTCGTATCCAGAACTATAGACAGAGCACAGTGCGGTACTCTTATTGAGAAGTAGCATCACATAAAACGTTCCCATTCGGGGAAAAAGTTGCGAGGCGCGAAGTCTCTTTATACCACGTACAAACGCTGAAAAAACATAGTTTCCGCAGCCGTACAAACAATAATATCTGGAGCTAGATATGGATTTGTTGCCTCCCAATATGAAGGACTACGGCAGCCTGATCGGATCACACCAATGTGTGTTTGAACTGATCTCAGAACGACGTTCTAAAATACACAGATTAACCAAGGGTTAGTCTTCATATATATTAACGACATAAGAAAACACGTTCAGATTGTAAACCTAAGTAGGCAAAATAGTGCATATCTCGTCCAGATCTACCTGTGGAGATATGAGTAGGGTTTTATTGGTTTAAACCAAGTGAAAACATAGGAAGTAAACGTCAGCTTGCTTGACCATTTTAGTATGAATGAACTAATCAAGGCCGAGGCTTTGTACATTCTTGACATACTTGTAGTCATTAGCATGTCACTGAAGTACAGCGTAATAGGTTAATCGAACGAATAATTGCGTTTAATTCTGGAACACGGAACGTCTATCATACTGAATTGGCACGGGTTGCCAACAATCTGTGGTGACTGCAGCTTTGACACAATAATTGGATATATATCATCACATACAGACCATCCCAGGTAATTTTTAAGGTTGTTATTAATCTACCTTATTCATTGTGCTGCTCTTTTTGGTGTTGTCCAAATATATGACAGTCAGCTGGTACAACTTTAACATATGGTCTCCGAAAACGTTCAGTTTTTCGGCAACGTCTGTGACCACAACTTTGTCATTGTCAGCGTAAACTTACATGACCATCTCACTTGGTCCACATGACAACTTGCGCGTAACCCTTAGTCCAGCCGTCAGCAGTGATATGGATGTAATATTATACAGTAATATCATATTTCAACCAACACTTCGTAGGATTTGCATTTTGTCTCTCGTTACTTTTCCACGGAATCCCCATAGTTTCCTTACCATGCTGTGCGTATAACTGGATCAACAACCGGCATTCGTCAGTCTAATTTATTTTCTTGTTTCCACTAAGCTTACAAGTGCGCTGAATGGGAACCTTTTGTTACTGATAAGAGTTAACAAATTTGTGAGCGACAGTCAATCTAAATATAAGAGCTGTCATTAATTTTGGACGTGTAAGTCATTACTGAAAGCAGATGGTTTTATGGTGCTCATCGTTATAATTGAGAGAAATTGTGATTACTGTCCAAAGCACCCAGTGGCTAACTGTACCCGTTTAACAGTTGCAATAACTAAAGACGCTGAGTAGGCGATGGCGGTTTGGGCCCGTTGCTCTCTACGCTGATGCTGGAGACCATAACATATATTCATACCAAATTATCAGCGAATTTGAAAATGAGATTAGAACTACATTATTTGGTGCGCCTTTGATTTGATTCCCCCATGATCCTCAGTAAAACGTATGCACCAGGATGTGTACAAACGTTGACGCACCAGGAGTAGCCAGATCAAAATCACGTACGCTGGACACGTGTTCGGCCTCTGAGTTATCCGCGTCATTTGTGCCTCTATCGGTTAACAGATTGATACAAATTCCCTGAGTGCATCATCAAAATGCATTGTGAAAAAGGAAAATAGAGGGAACAAAACTTTCGAAACGAGTTGAAAATTACGAGCGGTTTCCAGTAATTTGGGTGACCACACTGAACTTGAGCACTAGTTCCGAATTTTCCGTATACTTAGCCGTTTATATAAAACTTATAGGGCGTAAGCTAGGCTATACAGTCTAAAAAATGTGTTGTCTCCGGTTAAAAAGATGAGTTATATGCATGAACATGTATGTCAACTAAAAACTACAACTACATTCGTGGTTTAGCAAAAACTGCCAGTGCGCTTCTTTGTTCTCCTGTTTTCTGTAAATAATCGGAGAGGGAAATTTTTGATTTGAAACGATCCCTGTCAAACAATTCGGTATGTGTATATATATACAAATATACATGTATTATTCGCAACAAAGAGTTTTTTAATAATTTCATCAATGCAGAAAAGAGATATTTCTTTTTCGATATGCTAACATCTCGTTTATTGTCTACGTAACAGCTTAGGGCTTAATTGTTGAGCGCGTGAATCAGGTTGACATGAAATTGTTCAATACAAACAAGCCACTGGGAAACTATAAAAATTTACATATAATAATCCGCAGTCTACTTCTAGTATACTAAAAGTCTCCTCCTTTCCTCTATCCCATTAATTCAGCGACATCTCTGTCTCAAAAATACTGAAGACTTATAACATGCATTCAACACGTCACGTTTGCCACCTCAGTTCACTAACACCCCCTCAAACTAAAATGCGCGTACGAAAACTGTCCACGTCACACTCTCTCTGTGGAGGTAATCTGGCAACCGAAACCTCTGCATTTGCAACGTGAACTGATGTTGAGGCCTGGAAACGCTGGCACACGTTGTAAACTAAATGAAAGACTTAACTCATGGCGTGATTTGGTGTGAATCTGTTAGGGAGCGCAACCCGAAATCCACAGTTACCAACCGCTTCCTGGAAACTGGTCATGATATTCGTTCGATAAAAGGTGCTTTTATTGGCGGGTCATCGTAACCTGATCGGCCTGACAACACTTCAGAAGCTATGTGTCACATTTGTGTAGCTCCGGTATCTACGGAGACTCTGTACTTAGAGTCGCCTTCTGTCGTAGTTTCTTTTCAGTGGCTGTCAATTTATTGACTGTTCATTCGTTTATTTGTACGAATATTTCGGTGTGTCGCAAATGCCGACAAGGAAATAAATTTCGTTACAATTTTGCAAAATTGATCTACTGACTCAAATAAACACAGCATTGTCTGCTCGTTCACAGGGCATGTTACAAGACATGTTACAATCTACTGCTCACTAAAGAAAACGAACTTCTAAAATGATCAAACCACTTCAGCAGTACCTTCTTTCTTATCAACCCATGACAAAGAAGGTCGATCCGCCCAATGACTAATGATTGACCCGTTAGCTAGTAGATAATTAATACCGCACGTAGGCAAAGCCTTGTTTATAATTCCAACAATTGCACCGTTTACTGTAGAGCAAATTGGGTTGGGCAGTATACACATTTTAATAGTTTCATATCTTTAAACCAAAAACGAAACTTCGGTCACTGCCTGACTAGTAGAGCAATGCAAATTTCCTCTGCAGACAAAATAGACCAAAGTGGCTACCCGGATCGTTTCATAACCAGGAACCTGATTGTGTCTAGGCCACGGAGTCAGATTAGCACCATAGAAACTAAGGCTGTTTTCATATGCCTGCCTTTTAAAAGTGATATTGCAACAGAGACACTAAACCGTCGACTTTATTAGACTCTTAGGCACACATTTCTGATGGCAACGTTATGCAGTTGGTTCACCACATCCTGCTGTTGACTTTGAGCTCCAAAGATAAACTCAACCAATCTCTGGTTGCATACTGATTATCCTGCGGTTGTACGGCAGAATACTTAGGTCGCACGATAAGGCGTTTGTCAAAACCGATCAAAGAACACCATCAAGCGTGGCTCGGGACAGGTTCGACCAAATCCATCAACAGTGCAGTCGTCTCACCTTTGGCAGATACTGATCACCGGGTTCACCCCACTCGGGTGTTCCGTGTTGTCTGCACAGTCCCGGTAAACCATCCCAAACTGGTCAAATAACAGATGTTGGCTGCTGCTGAATTGATCGCCATTCGATTACGCAATCCGATTTTATGTTCACACAAAACATTCATGCAAGCCTTGCAATTGCCGTGGCTAAAGTTCACAGCATCAGTTTGCACGCCTATCCAAACTCTAACCGATAACTTTGTGACGTAATGGTGGGTGTAACTCCAAACCGGCCGTCATTAGCACTGCTGACTTGCTCTCTAGTTGACTAACGCTTTGCATTATCCAATGACATTCTGCTAAACCTATTTATCTTATGTGCAAACCTTTTGATTTGGTTGAATCTATATAAACATAATGATCTGATGCCGAATTTTCGAAAACAAGTTAAAAAGTCGATAACTCAAACGATGGGTGCTCAGATTTTGACAGACTAAGGACTGTCGCATTTGATCGTCATTCTCTGGTGAACCTGAAAAAATTGTTGTAACTCTAAAAAGCAGTATTGCTGGAATTACATCATACTAACAGCCAACGAAAATAGACAAGATGCACTTACAATCTGCCTTCATCTCGTTGATTTTTTCGTCGACTACAATAGATGTAATGAAAATTTACGCGTTGTAATATCCTGGACAAGAATGTCCAGTGGAATATCATCCTCGTTGGAAGAACACAATAATTAAGATACTCAATGCTTGCAATAGGATGTAGGTTCTGTGTAAACCAAGCTTGCAATCAGGCTGAAATGAGATAATTTTCCGAAAAATAATTTAGAGCAGGCTGATAACGACTGTATGAACATAAAACTGTTTTCATCTGTTCGAGCTGTTCGATTTACGAAGAGCCCTCGAGTCTCACTGATTTTAAGCCGTGAACGGGGCTTCAGTGGAATGTAATTCTGTGAACTATGAATGTTTCACGCAAATGGCATATCTAGTTTAGTTCATATGGAGAGTGAAGGATTAAGAAAGAATCATAATTTGACTTGTGTCATATTTCAGGCTTCCCAGTGTGCGTGAAAGCGCAAAAGTTGCAGGAGAGCCTGCGTGTTACTACGTATGATATGATATATGACGACATTGCTGATAGCTAGTACGTGTCTAGTATTTGTTCAAACTCATATCACATAGTCTTGTTTAATATTCTGTTTATTTTTGTTTGTGTGGTGATCATCGTCAGACGCCCAATGGAGACAATTCAGGGATACAGTGAATCTGTTCTGAGGTGACCGTGAAGCACTTCAACAAAATATGTCAGGCGTATTCGGAAGTGTTGTGGTGAATGTTGTCTATGGGAGCCAACCACAACTCATTCCGATCAATTAAGATGGTCCATCAGTTACAGAGCATTTGTTTGTTCTTGAATAGCGTTGCACTGTACGTTGACAAATATAATCATTCAACACAGAAAAGCAGAAATGCATTTACGACGAGCTATATTTACATAGAACAAAACTTAAAAGATGACTGCCTTGAACTAGTCATTGAAGCGGATGATAATAGCTTGGAATGTCTTTAAGGTTAATGTGCGATCTGCCCATCACTAAACAGCTTTAGGATAATGAGCTCATTTTGCGCGTGATTCCATGATTCATCCATTACACTGAACCCGAAGCATCGATGAAGGAAATGGTCACGGGAATGTACTATTCACTAATACGAACGTAACGGTGTTTATAAGGACTATCTATCTCTTTTTATAGGCCCAACTGATGCTAACTGAATACGTGACCAGGTTGAATTGTTTGAATATTACATGTTTTTGTCAGATGGATGGCGACTGAACGTTCCTCAGACGTGTCTGTATCCTAGCAATCTGTCTAATACTGTCACGTAAAACGAGGCATAAATGTATTACGAATACTGGCAATGAATACGTTGTAACAGAAAATAATACTCAATTTGACAGGTAAATTATTCTCACAGTAATTTCTTGTCCTCGTCATTTCAGCCTTAACTAAAATTGACAAAATAATCGCGTGTGTCGGTATCAACTTCAGGTTGATTGTTGTAAACTGGAAACTTTCTTTCTATAAGGATGATATCCAACAAAACAGAATAAGGCTGGTAACTCTTATTTCCCCATGAAATAATATGCACCGTCTTCCATTCCAACAACATCAATTGAAGTTTGACCTTTGGCTATAATTTGCCATTTTGGGGTGAATAAGAAATAACCCGTTCACAATACTGATTCTTCTAGTTAACATTTTAAAGACAAACAGTGAAAGTGTGTATATTAAGTAATTACAAACGAATTGACTTTTATAGATTTAAATCAAAGATTATGAAAAATCTATCCACCGCTCAGATCATTATTTTGAAAACATTTCAACGAACGAATCGTTTGATAGTGAACCTGGCGAATCAGTTTTAAACCATTCATCAAGTACTTCCTGGACTTTGAAACCTGAACTCAATTGCCTCAGAGTCCGCATCAATGCCTGTATATAATCACTAATAGTTTGCGAGTACATCTGACAACAACTAACTATATGGAAAAGCTAGCCCTAGCATCTGCGGACCAGTAGAGCTGACTAAAAGCTAAATTGAATGAACTATCATACCAGAGTATGCATTCTGCTGTGCAACATGAATCTCCATGTAAAAAGCCTTCAAATTGCATGAAAATATAATCCCGTCGAAGAGAGACTGAAGTGCTGACGAGATTGTAATTTAAGGGCAATAAGATATTTGTAACATAAACAATGTGTTTCCAGCTAACACTCGTCAACTACTGGACAGCTTGTCGGATAAGTTTGCGTTCGCACATCAACAAATTCGCCGAATTGCAAATTTTAACTTTGGATATATATGCACACCTCAGAAGTGTTATAATTTTCTGAATCCCGTCGCTATGAAGTCTATCGCAATAATTGCAGACGTCTAATCTAGAATCACCCTTGAGGAAATGTTTGAAAATGCACAGTAGCAAACATATTCATTTGTTTGCAAGGTTCACGTATCCAGCATCTGCTGACAGTAGTGTGTCGCCCGTTTACTTACAATTTCCGTACAATGTACATAGACGTTTCTAAATGGATTTCCCAGTTTCTAGTCATTTTTTACTTTGAAGACTATTTAGTTATGGCGTACAAGTTATCCTTTGTGATTAACATAAAATAACTTACTAACGAAATTAATTTTCTCACAAAATTCACAAGGATTCACTAGCCACAAACATCTCTGAGACGAATCCTTGCGACGGCAATGTCAGCCAATCACAGATCGGTCAAATTGTTTCTCAAAGTTCAGCTGCACATATACTCATCATTAAAAAATGACCGACAGTTGACGAAACAGCATACGCTGGGTTGTTTGTTGTGTTTCACGTGCGTTGTATATCGCAGTGGTACTGTAATTCCAAAAACTCTCGCTGCCGATTTTATAATTTACACAAGGTTTAACTCTCGAATTGCGTAACTATTGTTAAATCATTCAAAGTCCGGTAAACTTGAAGATGCTACTCGCACAATGTGTAGCACATCTTTAGTGGTTGCGCATATGTTGGATGACGAACAACACAAACCAAGGTTCAAATTTGTATTTCAGCTATCCCCAAATGATGTCCATGTCGCGCTGTCTGGTTCATAAACTGAGAGTCTGTTGGATAACAGTATATCTACTGATATTCGTCGGTAATCCTCCAAACAGATTAGAGTTGCACAGTGTTGTCCTATCAACAAATCAGAGGAAGCACTAAAATTTGTCCTCATCGCCCAACATTACAAACTAAGTTAACCACTTCATGTGATGACTGCATAAAATGATTTTTAGTAATGGCTATATCTGTCCATCCAATACACAGAAAGGGTTAACGAATTGCAAGCGTGATCATATTTGTTCAATCGTTCACAATTGAAATAATCATTTCAATCGATGAAGACGACTTTAACAAAGCTCAATATGACAAAAGTTTTTGTACGAGTTCTTTCTTAATTCGTGCTGAAGATATGAAGGCTCAATGGTTCCCCTAGCTAGAAACGTGATCACATTGTCCTGTACAACTCTCAAACGAACTGCCAGATTGGAGAAATAATCAACGGAATAAAAGGGGAAGATGTAAGATATAAATGTTTGACTCCAGGAAAACAGTGTAATGTTCATGATATATTACGTGATTCAGTCGCAACACGCCGACGAGTCTCAAACATATATGTAACCATGTAACCATGCGAATGAAATCAGATTTAAACAACAGGCAATCGAAATCTACACAACAATTGAAAACCCTCAGCTCCACTTACTAAAATCCAACGTTTCCTTGCCTTCGTTAACTGAAATAAATGAAATAAGCCTATGAACTCATTACAACAATTTTATCAGTAACGACAGTGTGGTCGTATCGTCTTTTTTCGTCGTGCTTTAAAATGAAAACTATATTCCTTCTGATATTTTCATCCTTTATAACTCAGTGTTGCAGTTTAGTGCACTTTGTGTTTGAGATTTTATCACACTGCATGTCTGGTATTGTTTACTTGAATCAACAAGTTTCAGAAATAGAAGCAGTGTGTCCATGTTATGTAGTTCACCGAACAATTTAGGTAGGAGAATTATGCACTGAACTATCCAATTCGGCGTGAATTATCACACCCACAGATCAACTATCACCGACAGACGTCAAAGAATCGAAAGTCCTGAATTACTGAGTTTCAGACTGCGAACGACTGCATGAGTACTGCTCTAGAAATAAACTTATCTATGTCAGCGAAAAAGAATTACAATATTTAAAACTCACTAAAACAGTTAACCCTCGTTGTGGTGCAACCACGTGGCTGTCAGTTTATCGCGCATTGAAGTCGTCATATGTTTTCCGTGGAATGCGCGTATAACAGTTACACAATTAACGACACCCCGTTACTGTTTTGAAAGAAGTGTTTAAACTGGCAAACATAAACAAAACCATGAGAACGCTTACTGAAATCAGCTTCATTTTGTTCTTCTCTAACTAGGATATATAAGATGAAAACGTAAGATTGTTGTGTCATTCTCAAGTGTGTCTGCTTATAAATGTCATAGGTATTACAGTGTTCAATCTATTTATATATTCGGACTTCACCTGCCTCGAATGCATCCACCAGTATAGGTTGAATCTTTGGTTCTTGTCAATTTTGGTTGTCCTTTAGTAAAAACTTCCAAACAAACCGTAGTTTTTGCTAACTAACCTATTTCTGAACGTGCTTTGTGCGTGTGTAGTAGTTTGCATTACCAAAGCGTTTCCTTCGAATAGTCGTGTGCTGAATGACCAAATCAAAAATACTTCCACTTGGTTGACCACCGCTCACCCTTATCATATAGGTGTATGGTGACTTGCTATAGCTTTAATTCGGAAACTGGTAGGGTTATATATCACTTTCCAACATCATACTCCGGCCAGTCCGCCAACATATAATACCCGACTTCTATATCGAGAATATTCTGCACATGTAGTGATATGCAACACAATGAAACCGCCAACAGTTAGTGCGGCATACATCATAGATGCAATTACAAAACAGCCATTATTGTTGAGTCAAGGAAAGTGTTGGAATTTCATTCCATATATGTGACTCATATGTAAGGCACGCTGGAAAACATTTTCACGGGCTAATGTCAGCGATGCATGTAATCTGTTATATATACTGTGATGCTGCTGTAATTGCGATGCCATTGTTCAACTGTATAGTGACTGATGTTATCAAGGTCATATCACCGACTGATCGTGCCCTACCCCATCTCTCTAGGATAAACTGTGACATTGTGGCCAGAAACCTCGCTAATTCGCATTATTAAGTGACATTTTACCCAGCGACGCGAACATCGTCATCCCTCAGTGACATCTCATTGCTCGTTCCAAATCAAGTCAACTTGGTGAGGTTTTCCGTATCGTTTTGATCACTTCCATCCACATCTCCAACGCTATGAGCCTTGGCAGTGTGGTAAGTAACTACGTCAGTTTGCACGCTGATGCAGTGGTTCAGCCAGTCACCGACAACAAATACATTCAGGCGTTTAGCCACAAACTTGTAAAACTGTTGAGCATTTGGTTCATGAGCAGATCAGGGTCCACATGGATCAAATATTTGAAACAATGCTTTGTTTCATCAGCGCAGAAAGAAGACATATGTTGCAATATGTTAACATTTCGTTTACTGTCATCAGTCGCAAACGTAAAACATGCAAGTTATATATGACAGACAATTAGAGATAGGCAGGGTTTGGACACGCATAAACTCACACCACGTATTACGTCATCACCACCACGGCAGCCCTGTAGGTTGCTTCACCCACTTTCGTGCACATAGCGCCGGCTGGTGAACTCTAATCAGCATGGTTTTGCTAAAGGTCAGTAGTTTCGGGTTCTGATGACGTAACAATATTTTGAAAGAGTTAAGTGGGACCACCTGGGACCACCTGTCTATCTCTAATTGTCTGTCATATATAACTTGCATGTTTTACGTTTGCGACTGATGACAGTAAACGAAATGTTAACATATCGCAACATATGTCTTATTTCTGCGCTGATGAAGTTATTAAAGGGAACCCAGTGTTTCATATGCTTTGTTTGATTGTTAAGATTTTCTAGGAGAAGTAGTATTTCGGGATTAAAGTGAGACTTCTTGACTTCTTGTTCATCAACCAATTAGGGCGCTACCTATTTGTTTATACAATTATCATATTAGTTAACTATTACTATTATGCACTAGCGTTATTTTACTGTTTCTGTCCATTATCTTTCTCAGGAAATTATCTACCATAGTATTTAAGTGACTGTTTACCAACACCAACTTTCAGTTGAAAACCCAAATATTTTTGAGCGCTGCACGAACAAGCAATCAACTAAATTTACTTTCATTCCTACTTTTCGCCTTCGACTTCAATTCAGACACGAGTAATTGAAAATATTCTCTAATCTTGACAGAATTCAAGCAGAAATACAAATGATTTTGTAAACTTTCTCAGAAATGATATATGAATCACGTTTATCCAGTTATTTGCAGAGGGGCATTTCAACTCTGTTGTACAGAGTATGATGAGCGTTGTAGAGCTTCATCATTACTATCATTCCACAGGAGAACCCTTTCAGAAAAACAAAAGAAACGAAGTATATTCTATGGTTCCGTTGAAATAATGTAGGCTGTTAGATTTCCATTTCTCGAAAGTGCTTGGTTTTTCAAGATAAACTGGCTTGTTCCAACATTCACAAGAAAAAAGAGTCGGAGGACTGGGAGTTATCCCATTTTCTGGTGTCTCTTTTGTCCATTCTGTACCGATCCATAGTCGATGGAAACTAGCGTCAAGCTAATATCTTCCTCCACTGAATCAAGTTGATCTTCGCAATCTCCGAGAAAAAAACGTGATCGCATATTCATATAACACTTAGCTTCAGAATTGCATACGGCTTTAATAAGCGTAGATAGCGATCACCTATTGCCTTCGCGTTTCAAGATTATCAGTTTCGCCAAGATATTTTCATTCAACAACGGTTGATTACGTCAGGTTTATCTTGAATGTGCTTGCTCAAACCATAAACCTAGGATTAAGCTGCTTTCACATGGCAGAAAACCGAAGGTAGTTGGAGGTCTGCTAAACACAGTCTGTCTAACAAAGCATGCGAATCGAATTTCATTTCATTAGAGGAAGTAGTATAACCAGTGTTGCTTTCGACAGGATGTCACAAAACCTCCAACCTTCGAGATTATTGTTAGGATATATTTAACGCAGTACAGTGTTACGATAAGGCTTGCAGTAAAATTCCGAAGTAATCACTGTAGACAAACGTTGGAACTGGTAACATTTTGATAATTCACAAATATTTTTCCAGGGGTTGGTCGAGATTATTCGAATAATAGTCTGAGATGATAGTTCATTTGCTGCCGTGGAGTAGCAACCAATTTTTGGAGATATCAACATGGATTTTGTTTTTCAGGATCTGATATAAGTTCCGCGCCATTTTTCCAGCAGCATTTCTCACATGTGAATACCTGTCAATACGAATGACTGGTTTGGAGGTTATAGAGCAAGACAAGCAGAGAAACACTGGATGAGTGTACTGATAGATTGGAAAGAACCGCTTTGCTACTGCACATTAGATGTAGGCGCAGTGGTCTGGTATATTCCTATTGTGTCTAGGCAATAGATAGCAGCTGTGAAATCCTACAGCAATACTCTGGCTGCTGGTTGCAACACTACATAAATGCGGGATTCGCGTAATTCCGTGTCACACTCCGAGTTCACCACTAAGGTAGTGTATGGAATACAAGATTAAGAAGTGCATTTATTTCAACTCAAATCACCTGCTACTTGTTTGGTAACCGATAAAACCAGTTAATGAAGATGGATTGAACAATGGAATTCCACCATTCCACCTGTACTGTAAATTTATACAAATCAAGTCTTCATTTTCATATAGATTTGACATCACCCACAATTGATCGCAATTGTCGCATTCCCATAGACTTTCCAGTCGGCCGCTTTCGAAAAGAAGCACTAGACTCGAGTTTCGCTCTCATTAGAGCTCGTCAGCAGTGCATATCATCGCC
>JTDE01000869.1:45368-75222 GCA_014338405.1 Paragonimus skrjabini miyazakii
ATAAGAAAGCTGCAAAAAGCAACATTTGATTGCTACCGAACTGCAAACTGATAGCTCGCAATAAACTATTCCCAGTAACTACACTTTTAATGTATACGCATTGTCTGCTAAGCATTCGTCGGCACAGGTATATTCGGTACAAATGAGTGCAGATCAATCAACTGATTTTCCTAAGGTGTCGCATGAAGGCGTGGATGAACGTGACACGATCATGGTATTGGTGATATTCGCAACGTTGTTTTCAGCAAACTTGCCTGGTACGCACTCAGGCAGGAATGTAGTTTCCACTCACGGCAAAATTGAATAAATATATGAGCAAAGTCCAAGTGAACCGTCATTCGGATTGGGCTAGATGATCTGTTGATTGCGGTAGGAAACTCACCTCAGGTATGTGTGCTACAGTTGTGAGAGATATGATACTGAGACCACAAATGCTAACCTACTAATTATTTGGTTATATCGGACGACCTTCCTGATTGTGTAATAAATACGGTATCAGCCAGTGAGCAGAAAAATGTCAATGGGGACGATACGTTAACAAATTGTAATCAGTGCGATATAATCGTAAGGGTACTCACTAAACTCCAGTGTCGTCCGGTGAAGCCCGACTAAAATTTTAACAACGTACATGCCTGTGCAATATGATCGATGTGAAACATTCCGCTTGTAAATGTCACAGGTTCGTGTCATGTCATCCCAGCGTGTTTAGGCAAACAATCTTTATAATTCATACATGCCCCCAATTTTATATTAGCCAAAGTTAAGGAACTTGCTCCGGCTACGTATAAACACCGAAGGTCACTGATGACTTATTATTTTTATTGATTCAAACAAAAGGTATTTGCTACAAAGTTACGCCACTGCCTGTATTCAGCTTAACCAGATGTGCACACTCGCCGGAAATGCGGAAATAACTCACCAGTCTTCTGAAATGAACAATATCCGCATATGTTGCCACCTAACTTTGAAAAATTTACAAAGAACTGTCAGTGTACTGTTCACTTGCCTTCGGTGTAACTAAGCGTAATATGGCAATGTGCATTATTCACCCGTATTTAACCGCTAACCGTCAAAAATTGTGGTCGCAACATTTCTACCTATCTACTGAGTCTATCTTCTCTATTGTTTCACGTTGTCTTCATTCTCCTTTTAGTGGTTTATATGTTAATAGATGAAGCTATGTTCAAGGAGTGGTCACCATTGGGGATTACAAATATCTCATGTTGGACATCACCCATAATTGATCGCAGGTGTCGCATTACCATACATTTTCCAGTCAGCCACTTTCCAGAAGAAACACAACACTCGAGTTTCGCTCTCATTAGAGCTGGTCATCAGCACATATCCTTTCTACTGCCCGGACTAGAACTTCGGCCACGCTGTTCTTAAGACAACCGTGTTTACCACTGCGCCACTGATCTCAAATTCGGTCGTGCCAATATTTGAGCAAACTTTTTCTCGGCATATGAGATAATTCTGCTTATTCCAGTTGAGCACAGAATCCTACTCCGCATTCCCTTTATAACGTTAACAAAATAGTTTGATTCTACCACGTGCGGTAGTGTAGCTTTCTTGCTTAATTTCATTATTCAGTTTTTCACTTCGTCGGTTGGTCTGAACTACGGACTAGATGTGTGCCGGTTCAATCACGATAAAATAGACTGTGATCAGGTGACCGTGATAATCAATTTCGTTTAACAGATCTCTTTCGTATGTCAGACAACTCCAACTTCTGTAAGCCGTTGAACATGAAGAGGAGTCGTACATCAGTTTCATTAACGTACTCGTTCTAAAAACGAGACGCATTAACTGCAGAAAAATATGAATTTAACCTTGAACAGAAGTTGAGTGGTTCGCACTTAGTTATCCTTGGTGGTTTTACTAACAGAACGTGCGACCGGGCAATGGTAGCCTGTTGAAAATTGCCACGGCGCGAGCAGATTTATTCACGTTCATAAATTATCTTTGGTTGAAAAAACAGTCACATTACCGGTCTGTGAATACCAAATGGTTATTGGTAAATCCACTTAAGTACTTGGATTATGTACAGCGACACTCACTATCATGTTGCATCTCCGGGTTTTTGATTGCTAAAATTGGAAAAATATACAGACAGATTTTCTTCGGCCTAACTGAGAGTCCATGAATGATACTGTGAACTGACAACGTCTGCTCCACCAAAGAACTTGCGTGAGAGAACTATAGTTCATTTCACCAAATACCACTTATTTTATTCGTCTGACAAGGCAAGCACAGTGATGATGCGGAGTTCGAAGTGCAGTAGCCAGGTCAACTATAGGTTTGTGCTTGAATATGTTGGGTAAACTTAATTTGTTTTGTAACTGTTTTACTCGACACAGTACCAGTAATCGTAACGTATAGAGTGATATTTTGTGTTTTTGGTTGTAAGTTGTTAAATGGCTGTTAAAGCACTTTCAAACAAGTTTGTTTGAGCCATTGTGCATAAGTTGTTTTAAGTCCTATGGTTTGGCTGGGAATGACATGTTTCGTATATTTTGCAACTTTTATTGTCGCAAGAACCTTTGGTGCATTTTTTGCGCGCGATTCTAATACATTGTAAGTGCATTAGTTTTTAGCCCAGTAACCTGTTGAGGTTTACTGGAGAGGCAACGATATATCTGTTACAACAGCAAAGTGACCTTGAAAACAGTTTAAACTAATGGTTCATTTCACACCAGTCAATTGGAATGCTTCTTAACAATGAGGAACGGTTCGTTTATTGAACCTGTCATGTAAGTCTTGTTGTTCTTTCTTTATTGGTACATTTCACTGTTTTAGGTTGTGATGCATATAATGATACCGATATTTGATTTATGGATTAGAGTAACATTTTTAGCAGACTTCATTTGTAATCTGAACTCACGTGAACGTGTCATCACCCTCTGACTCATTGAAAATTCGTGCCAAGGAACTACTGAGTATCTATATTGCTACTTACCAGCATTGCTATCTTGTCAAACGCTATTCTCTTTCCACTTTTTCTCTATGTGGATGACATTACATTGAAAAGTCATTGAGTCACTCACAGTCGGAGTGTAGTCTACAGACAGCACTATACAATGATCTTCACCACCTGTAAAGACGAAATGCACTTGATACACATGACGATTTTCATGATGCGTCGTTTCTAGTAGTTGAAAGTTATTGGTTCAATGGTTACATAATATGCTCGTTATTAGAGTCCCAATACTCCTTGTGGTTTTGTAAAACTATCATATGTCCTTCTTGCCTTCTTACCCTTCTGTACTATGTGCACGGCATGCTCGTTGTTTTTGTTATCCTTCTCCAAACGGACTGAACAGTACATCTGAGTCATAAGATCTTTCTTTCTGCAATCAGCGCTATTCAACATTCACCTTTATGTTTTCACGTTTCATTAAAAGTGTTCGCAAACTGTTTTAAGGAATGTTTCGATGTTTCACATTCTTGCATTCACGGCAAGTGCTTTTAAGCTGCCTAATACCATATGTCAGATTGCATAATGTGACTTGTTTTTAATAGCCATTTCTGTGCTTGTGTTCTATTGAAGTTTTCGTACTAATGGCTCCGTTTCAAAAATATGAAATTGGGAGCCCATGAAGGCATGTTTACCATTTTAGTAATTTTGATAAATCAAACAGCGAACCAGAATGAGCAATCAACGGTCACTAGTATTTAACTATAGTGTAATGCGATTGAGTTTTTGGCACTGAACAACCTTCAACAAATGTGATTTCACTGTTTGTGTATTATCGGGGCAAATGCGTTCGGTGTAACAGAGTGTCAGTTGTCTTTTCAAGAAAACAATAACACGCACACGCTTAGCATAAACCGACGAAACAACTACACCAGACTTATTGGATTATATCGTGCATTCTTATTCAAGCTTTGTGCAAAGAACCCACTACGGCAAACAGTGTATAACTATTGTATAATCAATTTCAAAAACGCATCAAGCAACACTCACTGCACTGTACATTTCCTTTTGCAGCTTCGACTGAAATGAACAAGACATGCTTGCATGATTAACTCGTTCATATCTTCTTTGTTCTCCTGAAACGTTCTACATTCGATTCAGACGAACCGCGGTTGCTGTAATACCTTTTGTGGACAACACTTCACGCAGCCTGTCATAATTTTTACTACTTTTTCATCCAATGAGCTTCTCTGAATATATTTAGGAAGCAGGTGATCAGATTCGATACTATTCAACAGGCGGGAGGTCACAATTCACAGTCACCTATTTATGTTAACAGAGTTAATGGCCAAGAACACAACGTTGAAACCTCACCAAACAGCTCATTTGCTGCACCCATAACTATCAAACACTCTAATTTGAAACAATGGTTCCCACTGATAAACTTGAAAAAGGCCAATAATAACGTGTGAGTTGTCTTGCGCACTGACATTTCTTTCGCATCTGTTAATCAAAGATGAATTGAACAGCCGGTGACATAAACCACCATGAGGATGTGTGTGTGTGCTGCACAACATATTTCCATGGAGATTTCATGTAACGTTTGTGAACTGATGAGTACGTCGCTATGTCTTCTGTTTTACTTCACAAGGTAGAGATTACATTGATTCGTTTAGAGTGGGAAGCAGGTATGCCACAGTACATGTTAGACAACGCGTGATGTCTAATTGGTGTGATTACACTCAACTTCCGCAGCGAATCAGTGAATCTGAAATCCATTTTATGCGTGTAAATATCTGCGCCCATGTCAGCAACAACACCAACGTTGAACTAGACTAGCTTTGCACTTTAAGTTACTGAGAACACACTATTAGTGCGAATGCTTACGCATTGAAATTACATAAGTCAAAGGTGGTTCGGAAAAAATTAGGCGGTATGTCTTTGTCTGGATGAAATTTGTTTGTTGAACTGTGTTATTCCATAAATAAACAAGTAATCGCATCTAACTAAGTAACAAGTAACCGAACAAATTTCGCACTATTTCAGCTTTGTAAAGGCAACTGAAAATTTACCGTTGACTGCACTTGCTGTTGCGTCAATCTAACTGTACACAAGCTTCTCTTTACATTGTCTGAGGCGTTGTCAAGACTCGCACTCAGCTATAACATTTATGATCTCAGTCAACAGTCGTAAGCATTATTTCACAAGGACACTTGACGATTATTCAAAACCTATTGTAAAGCTGATCGAGAGCAATACAGTGGGAGCCGACGGCTTATTAAATCGGAACTGGTAGAATCATTTGCGTACATGAATTAACACTGCGTTTGTACCAAATTAGTGGTCAGTGTGATTAATCGGCCTATGATGTATTTTTCCTTCTAATCACTTTTACATAAAGCGAGAGGATGAACTGAAATAAAGACTAGTTATTTGCATAACTTCAAAAGTGGTCGAACTGATTAATCAGACAAACAATCATAGGGAGACAATTATCAAGAGAACAGTTCTTTTAGTTGAAGATGTTCGTAGTTGCTTGGGTGTTGCATGTGGTGCATGCACTCACGAGCACTAGCTGTTTGCTGGGCACTTTCGGAGTACAGCAGCGCAGTATGTGACTGTAACTAACAACAGAGGTACCTGTAAGCCTGAATTACATTACATGCTTACTTTCAAATCCGCATGTATTTTTGACAATCATGCTTTAACGGACAACCAGGGTAACATACGCAAAGTGGTATTTGTATTTGTTGTATTGCATTACACCACCCACCTTCAGCCTGCTGGGAATTAGGTTAAGTATTTCAGCCGCTTTGGTTCGTTTACATAATATGACTATTATAATCGGGTAAAATTCCTTGGACCAAAAGCTGGATTAATTCAAATGTGAACGCATGTTCTATCTGGAAAAATTTGACGTAAACCTGTAAACATGTAAGCCAGTTAAAACGTACAAAATACTGCGAAAATAAACGGCAATCCAGTAGTTTACTGGGAACTAGACAGGGTCAAAGAGTAATTATTGGAATACCTGTTGAAGTAAACATACTTTATGGCACAGCAATATGTAAGCTTATTAAGAGTTAACAACCAGAGTAATCACAGGGGTCCCATTTGATTGTACTTTGAGTAGTAGTTTTACAGTTACACCTGGACATAAATATATAACAATATCAGACGACATCACAGCCAATGGAGCATGATTTCGACGATACTCACGTAATTTCGTCATCCTCTTGTAGTTACTATCTAAAGTAGAAATATATTATGCAGGTGATTGTCTGATCAAAACTCAGAACGTTTTTCTTAAATTGTTGGGCGCTTCATGTCCGACATAACATCATCTGGACAACTGATTGCATATCAGCTGATCGTCAACTGATATAAATAAAGGTGAGGTAAAAAATGAAACGATATGACGACATTTTGTATAATACCAGAGCCAATGACCAGTATTGACGAGGCTTGACCATCGAGTTCAGTAACTTGGATTCGATTTGTATGTCGATTGCTTCAAAGCTTAACAGTTAAACTATGTGCCAGATTCTTCAGTAACTTGAAATGGCTTCATTTATATCAACGCTGCCAAAGGCATTGCTGTAGCTTAAGAAACTTTTGCACACGTCTCTCGCTTTTCTACCACGCGATGACGGACGTTAGTGAATGAGACAAGTGAAAATATCCAATTTAGAGTGTAAGTGATGATAGATAAACTGTTCAGAAACCGGAACATGGTGGAAGCTTCCGCCAGCAATACCCAAGGTAAGGGTCAATTGGCTGACTCATGCAGGGCGTTTCGTCGCAACGTGAGATTGTAATTCGTATATGGCACATCGCTAATTATGGTGCTCGAAACATGCCGCTGGTGAAAAAATTGAGTTAATTTTGCAAAGTAGTATCCATTACTGAGATGTCAGACAAGCTTGATGCTGATCTGTTCATTTGCCCCGTCATAAAATGCCCAATATATGATGTTGGCAACTCATAGAATATTGCATTCTTTGTTAACCAACGTTTGAAAAAACAATGTTATTGACTATCCAGGCTTTTGGTATATTCTCATTTGACTAATTTCCGTAGGTACTTGCAAGCACTTTTAAGGCAATCTGAACAATGATGAATGGTACTCAAATATAGTGAAATACCTAGTAATCTAAGTGATATTGCGTATCCGTTTAAATGTCAATGATCGCCTACCTAACAACAATTCTTCGCCTTCATAACCGACCACTCAAGTGTACATAGAATTGACCGTCATCAAGATTATCCTGATGATACTCGTTTTGATGTCCACATAGGTGCGCCAGGTATGCACTTGAATCCAACTGTCGACGATTAGGTTATGATAGAATAGTTAGACTGTATCAATTTAAACACACATATAGCTAACAGAATGTTTCCCGCAAGCCAAACTGTTCACTTGAAGTTGTAGTTCAAGTGAGTTAATTTCGAAACGGTTAATTTTGTCGGACATGGGTTTTGTTGTCGAGAGAGGCTGAGGTTAATAATGGATCCTATATACTAATAATAAACTAGAGGTGAAAGATAAACAAAATGCTAGCTGGTCGTGACTGGTACGATTTATACAATGCGTCTACAATCCCTCGGCATTATTCACCATTCAGAGAAGTCATCATATGGGTAAACATGTGTCATATTACCATTATTCTCCTTTGGTCAATATTTCGTTATGATGTGTTTTTGGCTTCATCGTGGTATTGCTGATAAACAGTTTTGCCAGTAAGGTAATTTAGAAGATTAGCATGTGGAAAATTATGTTTTCAATGAATTCGCTAACGAAAGAAAAAACAGCAAATTCTAGCACGGCAGGCGTTTTACCAGTCATGAGCTCTGAAACTTCGCGTTTGGGCTCAGTAGCAACGTCCATCCCGTTGTCTCCTATGTAGACCGTAAAAGGATTGATGGGCTTGATTGCTCAGAAAGGATTTCTCGAGCGGTTTAAATTGAAACCAGCCAACTCCTGTGTTGAGCACTGTAGATATTATTCTGCCAAGAAATCCATGGGATTACAGTTGGACGCAGTGTTTAGCAAACTGATGAATTCTAAAGTGTGAAACGTTCCACCCAACCTTCAGAATTTGTTTTGGATAGTCATCAGTTTATAAAGTTTAGAAATAGGGCAACAAGGATGTGTAAGCAAGGTGAAGTGGCACATAAAGATTTCAACGATACTTACTGAACTCCGTGATATTTGTGTTTTCTTTGGCTGAAATTGACATAACGTACATTTTTGTTCAGCATGACTATAACCATGGCATTTGCATACAGACTGTTTGCATACACTGCGCCCGACCAATACGTTCATTCTTGAACAAAGCCTCTAAACTATGCGTCTCATATTTGATATGTAATTTCTCAGTTACTACTGGCATTGTAATTTTATTTGCCAGCTCATTCCTGTTTTAGTTTTATTTGAAACCCCTGACAAGACGAAGTGTCGCACCATTACTGAAACCAAGCAAGAACAGTAGGCTATATTGGCCGCAGCTTTTCATTCAGCCTAAAAGATCATCGCTAACTTGAACCACCTTAAAGTTTATTATCTGGTGCTACACTTCAACTGTTACTGCAGTGTATAACCTGCTTCACTGTTAGTTACGCTCATGCCAAAATGAGCAACGTGAGCAACTTTGGAATTCAATAAGTGGGAATTGTATCATGTAAATTTTCGGATTCCCGGCCTTGAAACGAGACAGACTTCACCATATGAGCTGTATTACCTTTGTGAAGAATGGTCTGTTGAAATATATACCTTAAAAATACGCACGTTGCAAACGTGTAATATTCTGCAATGTTGGACTGACTAAGTCTGGCAATACTACAGTTTGTATGAAACAGTTGTGGCACTGACAGTGAGACTTTTGTAAGCTATGGTGAATCCTCAGCGATTGACAGCAAACTAGCAGTTTAAATTTGCTGCAGAATGTACGCTCATTAAACATTTACATGTTAAAACAACCACATCGAGCGATTTACGTTGTTTTTAATAACGTATGTAAAAGGTTACAGCGGCGAATTTGGTGTTGTACCTCTTTTAGACAGAACCAACTGAATAATCCAATAGCTCGCGATTCAGATCAACATGTAACCTGAGTGGCTCAATGCACTCAGAACTGCTAAAACAGTATCGGTGACAAACAATCTAATTCCGTTCGAACATTTCTCCTGAGTTCAGACAAGGATCATTTTGACAGGTTGTTCTGACTGAGACCCATATATACATTAAAAACAAGTCAGTCAACACAATAGCTCATTGGCTGGATCGCTGTTTTCGAAGAAGACTACGCTTCAAAAATCAGTCGAAAAAGTGTTAATTGCAAAATTCTCCTCAGAAGTTAGCTACTTCGATGTGATGGATTTGAAAAGTGATATGATTGTGATTGCGTTCTGCGCATATCAATAATCTTTTCAAAAACTTTTCAAGCCATACGAAGAAAAATCTCCAGGCAAGTTATTTTGTTGAGGTCGGCACTGTGGACTTTCCGCTACGTTCGGATCAGATGCCATGATTGACTTACTCACCGTCTTCAAAATTAAGCTGGCCAATTACTCGCGTCGTATGTTTTTTCCCACTAATAATACGAAATAATCCCAACGACGAACTATTTGAGGTGGATAATTCGCTCCTGCTATCTGTTCAAGTTTAAGAGAATGTGCTCGGAAAACGCATTTATGAACTGTCTTGAAGTTTTAGCTAATCACCGTTTCAAATAGTTACAATTTTTTTGCGTGTACAAGTCAAAAATCTTTTCCCAGTTTTACTTATATATATCTGAGTTTCATAGATGAATTGTAAATCCGTGTTCAGCACCAGTGAAGTAAATATTAATCGCCTTCGGGTGAGAAAATAACACTTACCAAACTTCTTTGCCGCGAGGATTTCATCTTTATCTAAAAATGCAATGCTACAACCACGTAAGTGTTTCGTGCTGGCCAAGTTAAATCACTGAATTTATTCATGAACAGATTATTCGAATAATTCTTGATAATACTACGGTTTTCTGTTTCCGTTTAATGGCAAATATCGGTAACAGAGACGAGAAAATGGTTCGTTTTTCTTGAATCAAATTTTGTTTGTTGAGTCGAAATTCCTGTGTGTAAAAAGTGAAGATTAACGTTTTGTTACGAGTGGAACCAAATGGTCTTGTAATAAATCTACGTACAATGAAGGTTAACTATCATTCGCCAACCCGTTATACTAAATAATTTTCAAATTTGTCCCCAACCCACTTTAAAGAAATGTTTGAAATATGATGCGTTCTTAATTATGGTAAGTAACATAAGAATCACATAATTAGTAGATAAGAGGAGAATATTGAAAGTTGTGGATATGTTGGAAGTAACAAAGTTAGCTGATGCTCCATGCAAATGGCGATATACATCGTATATGGAATTACGGCGTACAGTGCATACAATCTGTGAAAACCTTGATGAAATCTCCCTTGATTTTTGCACAACGCGAATTGATGGCAATAAACACATCGATAAAAATGCATGCATTAGTCTTTAATATACGACCCGATACGGGTTTGTCGCGCACTGGTCGTTCACTTTTGGTATGATTATTTTCTGCTAACAGTTATCACTAGGTGAACAACTTAGTGATTTCACTTGCTCTCTTGGCTACTCAAATGCGTCTAGATACTTTTTGTTTCCTTCCCACAAACACAGTTGCAATGAAGTCATTTTGACAGGAATATGATGAGGTACTATTTCTTGACTGACGTACTTGCCGTACATAAATATTAAGCTTATATTCAAGAATTACTGCATGTTTCAAACTATATTCTACAATGTGGTGATCGTGAGATAGTCTGTTCAATCATCACAAACATACTATTAGTCAGTCCATGTGGAAGTCTAGCGAACTATTTGAAGATATAAGGTGAATCGATAAACGAAATTTTGGCGGTTGCCTATATTCTTCAACACGTTTAACACTTCATTGTCACGGGTCTATCATGATGATATGCATTCGATTCGCCGGCTTAAAACAGGTACACATTTGTTTTTAGCCAGAAAAAGGCCTACGCCAAACATCACAAGATTAACATTCGCATATGCACGATTGCACATAATGAAGAACTTGTATATGTTCTTTTAACCGTACATCAGTATAAAAGTTCCCATTTTTGGCAATCTTTAGCTACAACACTGTTAATGATAATTCAGAGTGATATTGCAACTCAGGGAATAAAAAATCATTCTGAACAACCATGGTGTATACATATGCATACGGTTTAGCTCACGCAAAACTAATGTCATTGTTAACCTCAAAGGGTTCTAGTTCAGATTGTGCATATCATTATCGTATATTCACTTGCAGGCTTGTTTTCCTTAAAGATATGATGGAATCCATTGAATGAGATGCCTTGTAACCATTTGCACACATCACCTGTTGTCGTTAATATATGACCTCTAGTTAATGAAAGCTAATGCTGACTGAGTTATTTCGTTATAGTAACAGATTTGTTTTACGTTTACTTACTTTTGAAGCGTAAAGACACAAAATGAACAGCAGCAGATACACAATACTAGTACTTATTCTTTACTGTAAACCTTAACAAATTGAGCAATACTTACAGGTATTTATTGAGTTAGTTATTTTATGCATGTCTAAAATGTGCAAAATTCAAATGTATGTCAAGACCATACACCATAAGGACGTGCCTTCAAGGGTTTACGATCATGTTATGTTTAGTTTCCACGTTTTGGTAGCAAACAAGATCCAAACATGCAGTCAACAATTAAAGTTCAGCTAAGAGCAAGCCATATATAAGACGGAGAGTTGCATCTCAGATGAGCATGAAATTAGACTGGTAGTCAATAAATAATGAAAACTTCGACAGTGCATAAAATGAACGTTGATCCAAATTGTGATATCAATACATTGATGATTGCAGTGTTATGTATCCTAAATGTTTATCGCGTAGTAGAAAGAATAACATATGAACCTGGTCATAATGAGACGTGAGTCAAAATTGAGGAGTTTTCGATCGCAGGTTGTTTTTCCCTCTACCTGCACAAAATGAACCTCACAAATTGAGCACCACATTCTGCTGTCTTGTTTATCACCTGTGGTATTTCTGATCACTTCAGAATGCTGTATGATGTTTCCGACCTTTTAAAATTCACAGATGCACTTTAACGAGCAATAGTACATCAGAACGTTATTTTCATTACATCACTAGTAAACAGATATCCCTGAACCGCGCTTGAAGTTATCTTCTTCAGCTGCTAGAGATAGATATTAGACAATTTGTTTTCTAAATATGTATGACAAATGACAGCAATGTAAAACCATGGTCGCAGTGCGTTTTCTCACTGTGTCGCACTCAACTAAATAAATACCCATTCCTTGAGGGTGCTTGCTACACGACAATGTATACTTCAAAAACATCACTTCAAACATTCATTACCAGTCAGCTTGTCTAGAGAAACGGGAACTATTCTGTTTGGCCGGACATTATTTGGAACAACATAACTTAATGCATTTTACGAGACAAACAATCAGGTTGGAGCGAAAGCATGCGTTATTCGTGCTAAGTTTTGCTTATGGAAATTAGTACACTGAAAATTAGAGAAAATGGTTTGGCATTCGTAGGAAATATTGACATATCAAGAGAATAAGTCTCTTGATATTTTCGCACAAAACAATCCCCCTCAACTCTTTGTCAAATATTTCCACGCAATCGATGGTATATTTTTTGGAGTGACGGAATGAAGATTTGCAGAATTAGTTGTGATTTTAGTTCTACTTTTATAAAAACAAACAGATATTTGTTGCGTATGAAAAAAAATGTAGTGGGAATGACGCATAGTTAACGGAAAGGGTGGTGAAGACACTCACAATAATCCAGCGAAATGCCGCTTTCCTTCTTGGCTAAAATGCGTAAAATTTGTTTGATTACGTGATATTACTTCAAATAGGTTCTTCACCTACACTCATGTTTAGCGCAAATTATCTTTTTCTTTGTGTTTACACATTATTACATTGCTTTACGTATTCATTTATCGTTTGCTTTGGGAATGCAGAAATTGGTACATCTTGTACGTTTACCCATCTTATTTGTATCGCTGTCAATAACACTACTAAACCTTATTCTTACCGACTAACATGCTGCAAAATTATGATTCTTTTTAACGATAAGTAAAACCAGATCTAATGTGTGCGAAGTGAATGCTCAGCGTCCAGCCACGTTCGACATTTGGAATTTCGTGATGTTTCAAAAGTCTATGTTGGGACATCTTACAAAGAAACAGTTATGTATGATTCGAACGTCACAAACAAATGATCATTCTCCTCGTAAGACGTTTCTGCCCATCACTTACCGGCAACCAGAAGTTCGTTCAAAATTTCTGCGACTTGTGGACATGACTTGGTGGATTACTGAGAGGTTCCATTGGGGTATTAACTGACCACTTGTCAAAGCAACTGAACAATCAGAACACTACTCACAAGCAATTATGACTAGGCCTCAAGTATGATGATTCGGTTTCACATAATGTGAAGTTAGTGTTGCAATGGCCAACACGGTTGACTCGTGGAAATGTGGTCGAAGATTAACGCCCAATTTTTGCAAGCATACATTATATCAGCGAGCTCTGAAAGAACTCGACTCCGAACCAATAATTTCCATTGGCCGGAACTAATTGAAAAGGTCTGTAGAATGTCAGACACTGCAAGTCTTTTTGCACGCTGTTTACAAGTAGTTAACCAAACCTGCTTCTAATTATCAATTAAGTTATACGTACATATATATCCAAGTGCGTTAGATACGTTCAATTTTTGCTGCAGTTTTTTTAGTCAAACGAGATTTACTCCCAATTCGATCCATTAGAATAAAACAAACTGAACGTTCGTTCTAAAGGCAGAAACGCTGCGATTCCTCTTTGAAAAGGTTATTTCAAAATGAAAGTGAAAGATGAGTATTCATATTTATTTTCCAACATCGCGTCCACATAACCCGAACATGCATTAGTGTTTTAATTTTAATATTTTGTGCTCTGTTTGTCTTGCGTAAAATTATTAAAGTATCACAATTTCAGAAGCTGAGTTATTTATAACAAATAAAAAAATGACAAAAACAACGGAGTGATATGTCTAATTACGGTGATAACTTTGAAGCTGTTCAGTATCTCAGTGGGTAGTTAAATACTCATGTCACTGAAAAGCAGATTCATCCAAAACTTTCCATATTCCACTAGCTTAGATGAATTTCAACAAAAGAGCAGCGATAGAAAACATTCATTAAATTCTCACTGAAAAGTGGTGAAACCGCTACACGTGAACATTGTTAGAACAGTGAGATGCGAAATAAGACGCTGGAGATTTGCTCTCCACCACGATAAATGTTAGTAAAACTCTCGATAAACGATAGTCAGAAACATTCACTTTTAATGAGTCATCGTCGGACTACTACGATTTTCCATGTTTGGGAAACTTGAATCGGTACACAGACAACACAGCTAAGTCCGGTGTACTACTGTTGTATGGTTTCTGATATCCATAGTTTAGCCTGTTAAACAACGAGTAGCATACTTATGTTCAGGAAGTTATGTTAAATTGCAAGCTGATGATGCAATATTCCGTAACGACAAATCCAGGGCTTGCTCAGAATTCTTGTGCGAAGAAAGATCTGGATTGCATGATCGAATGGTAATGAATTTAGAGTTGGTTCACTTTTGTTGGACGACAAATATGGGGCGGTTGCTTAAAATCCTGCATTCAACGCTGAAAGCCCAAGTACGATTAGTTTCGTAGTCAGATCCGGCTGAATGTATGACGACTGCACTGTCGCCGAATTTGATTAAATAAGACCCAATTCACGGATGAAACGAACACCGTATCCATCCACCTTATGGTTCAAAGTGACTTGACAACAGAGATTAACAAACTCCAGGCGATTTCGCCACATAACTGATTCACAAACATCGCTGAGAATGAGCCTGAAATATAAACTGCTTGTCACCAGCAAGTCCATGCCCCAGTAGCCTTGCTATCTCTAATCTGATGCGGGACATGCGGGTCTCATAATGAAGCAATTTTCCAATGGGATTTATGGATATTAGCCAAGTAGTTTTGAAACCGCTTAATCAAAATCCATCGGTAAGACAGTCGTCGCATGCTCGGTTATCAATGACACTGATTCAATCTTACCTAGGAATTTCTTCTGGTATTCAGTGTTTGTTACGGCCGGACACATTCAACAATAAGATGCGTACATTGGACCAAAGTTCCCATTCGATGAGATGTGCCTACAGGTAAACTTAGGGGACATTTCTTATTGTTGACCACTTACTTTGGTAGGTGTGTTTTATTGAGAACGTGTATGAGGCTTATATCAGAAGAAAAACATTGAGATAAAAATGCACATTAAAAACTACTTTAACATGTGAAAGGAGAGAAATTCGCACGACATTCTGAGAGTGTAAGTTGACGAAACTTCCACAGTATCATCTTCCGAAGAATAACTACTATACAAAGGCTTAAGAAGTTGAAAACGTTACCGTATTTAAAGACACAGAAATAGGCAAGCAATTTGCATTGGGCAAAACGATAAAATGCGTTGAAAGTGGTCCGTGAACAAAAGTGCGCCATCTGGGTTAACTTAGTTAATCTGAAACAGCGAAGGTTCAAGGTGAATTTTCTCAAAAATTTCAACCTCCTTAGTGTGCAATTAACTGAAGAAGATTTGGATGTGCTGTTCTTTGTTATCGGTGCAATGCTGATAGTTTTTCGGACTTTCATAAATTTTCCTTGTGACCCACCGAAGGTATGACAAAACATTTAACATAATCTTTGAAAGCATCTGGCCCCAGTTTATTTGGCGTGCTTATTTTGACAGTCTTAATATGCACCTTTTTGTGTATGGGTGAATCTTCGTCACAGAGGGAAGCTTCAGTTAACAAAATGTCACTTGCAGAGGAGGAAACATATTCAAGGCAATTCCCAAAATACGGTTTAATTTTCAAAACCTTGAATAAATTTTTTTATGGATAGCTGACACTGTTTAACTCCTCCACCCTCTTCTAGTTTTTTTATAGGTATTTCTACTGGGCAGCATACGAGTGATTTTCACTGATGAAAGTGATCTCTACTATTTAGTTGTTCTTACCCTTTACGTAATCTTCCTAGGCTAGTGGATGGCACACTATAGTCACTTGTCACAACTATCTAATGCTAACTACAGTCCTAATCTTAGTTTTCATTAATGGATCGTGAATAAAAAAGGAATTTCGAATAAAGTAAACAATAAACAAGACAGATTGTGTCAAATTTGTGGACAATCATCAGATAACCGTATGGAACTTACCGTGGTTGGCGATATGTTCTTTTCTGCTTTTGACTGGATGATACACGAAGCGAATACATTTGTTATGTGACCATGCACTTAATTTTAACTAGTTAACCGAATAGTTCAAAAGGTGATGAAGCATAAATTAGGTATTTTTAATAACGGTTTAACGTTTTTACTTGCCTTATTACTAAATCTTTAGATAACTTGCAACGAACACTGGAACATTAACTCCTTGTTCAAGTCGATAGTTGATACAGCCAGTTTTTGATATGCTTGTAGTAAAGGAGTTTTTTCCCGAATAACAGAACCATGAGCCGAAAAAGGCGTTAAGAATCAATTGTTTTCAGTTAGTAAACAAATGCATTTCTATAAGACATCAACGATTCATGCAGAATACTGTTATGGACGTAGCCCTGCGTTACAGTTGAGTTGTTCATAGTTCTGTGTGCACCGGTGACAATAAATTGATCATACATCCAACGTGATATATTTTGTTTGTCCAATGTCAAGGATGGATAGTCTTGTACAAAATATCCGGTAATTAGACATAAAACTTAGCAAATAAGCGTACGTCACTTATGTTTAATCCGGTAAGAGAGGGTACAGCAAACCTAGATGACACAAAGGTTGTGCGCACTTATGAAAAGTTGACGGACGAGTTAAAAAATAATTTTCTGGATTACTAATGAGTCATGAATTTGTCGTTGATTGTTACAACACTGATAATCATTTTGATACCGACTCTTCATTTTCCGCTAAATGTGTTCTGTTTCACAAATGCAGACACCGCGGGCATGCGTAAGATGAGTGGAAACAGGCTCTTTTCCGTAAAACAGCCTTAGAGGTCACAAATTTATTGATGGTATTTATGATCATCACCTTGTTCTTTGTGCACTCGTTTTGAGGTTTTTCTTAAAGCAGCCCACTGGCGTAGCGTTTCTGAATAATACCTCATATGGACTATAGATCCGTTGTTTATTAATATTTGAGTGAAATGCTCACTAACAGTTATCAGTGTTAAATCGTTAGCCCTGGAACCAGCTTATCGTGGAATCTTTAGAAGTCCATAATGACTGACTAATTTGTACATGCTTTAGCAAAACAGATCTCAACTCTATTGCTGACAATATGGCTACGATATGCAACTTCTATATCTTCAGAATTGTGTAAGTTAACGGATCAGATTGCTAATTTTAGCGTTAATTAATCTGTCAACATCATACTTTTACGGTGATACCGATTACCAATAATGATATCAGTGATTTCGTGGTCGGAAACTCGGATCCAACTCAAGACCAAAGGTTTATACAAAGAACAACATACGACATGTTGACTCAAGAATGTACTGTAGTTATTGTAGCGTGCATGTTAGTTCTTTTTTAGCATAGAATGAAAAGAAACATGCAACACTTTTGGCAACGAAGGCTTTTTTAAGGCAGCGCAATCAAGGGTTATTTGAAATTGATAAACACATAAATCAAGAAGTATTTGTAGATCATTGGTGCACGTAAGTTGGCAAACCCGTTTACTCCAAAAACTTTCCAAATAGCGTGGCCGTTATTACTTATATCTTGTAGTTAGTAGTAGTAGTAGTAACTGCGACAAAATTTGGTGTACTCTTCATGAATATTAAGTGAAACCTCCCAACTATTAGTTTTCGCCAATCGATATCGATCGTCTAGTTTTTCATCATTAGCGAAAAAATTGAATCATAACATATTTTTTACAAAAGTTGTTAAAAATCATACTCACAGAAAGCCGCCAGACCTGGGTTGCGATTGACTAAAATGAATATAACGTGCATAACGTTTTATCGCAGTTACAGTAGAAGCCATTACCAATATCCAGTTGATTCAACAAATCCGTTTTCGGACTTTGACAATTACCATCAGCACAACGTTCAAACGTTTTCAGTTTTTCGTTGGATTCTACCGCAAAATGTTTAATTCAGTTTCGTTATTCACAGATGCTTCCTCGGTTATTGTCAACCTAATTACTTTATGCGTAATAACGTGAGAGTGTCTTATGAGTGGATAATATTTTCCAGTTTTTTGGCTGAAAACCACGTAGATGAAGCTATATTTGAATTCTGCACTATGTTTAAAGAAATGTGTTCCATATATTTCGACGAGAAAAAATGTATACATTTATATGCTAGTATAGACCTATAGCTGGTTTGACGGTCGACTGATTTTCATTTGTGGTTCTGTGTAATTTTCTTTGTGGTTCCATTGGTTTTTACAAACCTAAGAATGAGACGTTCCATGCGATAGACCTTCAGGGACTACAGTCCAATAGTTGACTATCATGAAGCTGTCTACTCTCACCCCAAACAGCCGCTAAAATTAAATTCCACAGTTATATAAAACTTCTTACAAGGCTACATTGCAGTAAAGAATAAGCATCTAATATGCGTCTGTCAGATGTGTGAGGTATTAATTTCACTCAAGCATTGCCCTCAAGTTTCAAAAGTAACGTCTCCTAACCCGTCATCTGCAATAAAATCACAGTACGCGTATACGACTTTACTCAATTCTCTAAGTATGGAAAGTCTAAATTCTGCATCATCGTTTCCGAAAAATTTATATTTGTCGGAAACCTGTTACTCATTATTCTTTTTGCTCAAAAGCGTTCTACAGTTAATCTGAAAGCCAGGTTCAGAAAAATAATTTGGTGGCATTAATAGTTATCCCGAGACAGAATTGCAAAGTTGAGTTCTATCCACCGACACCGAGTCTACGTTAGCCAAAACTAATCTTTTCAGAAATTGAATCTGTAGAGTAAACATATTTGCTGCCAACAAGTTTATCGTCCCCAATATTCTCGACATTTTGCGTTGTGAAGTATCTGAAATAAGTGGGTCAATCCTTTTCAATCGTAAAATTCAACATTTTCAAACTCGGAAACCACAGTTCTGAAACAGTTTTTCACGTTGTGTATGGAGCATGCAGGAAAATATATCGAAACTGAACGGAAAGTAATTTAATTAGACAGAAAGATTTCGAAAACCTTACAGTTTTGCCTGTTTTCCGTTCACTCTTCAAGCAACAACCATCCAAAGATTTGCAGCAATATTTCGGTCCGCGGTGCATATTTGCAGAAATACTCTTTTTCAACAGAGGAAAAAGGTTTTGTACTAATGAAGCGCCTACATGCATTCAGACTTCTCCAGCTTATAGCGTGTATCACATTATGATAGTTAGCTTCATACTACAGGTGAAATAATGTAGCGGTGTATGTTTTTCTCATACTTGAAATATATGAAGAAATAGCAGCTCGAATTAATGAGTTTTGTGTTCAGCTGTTTAATATATACAAATATGCTCAAATTGAGACCCTCAATCTCTATTGCCAACACGTTATTTTGTAACAATATCATTTGCGATCTGAAGACTAACTATACGAGCAACCAGTGGATGGAACACGGTTTATACTGGGAGACAAATAGTTTAGAACTTTTGTGCATCAATATTTGCACCGTTGGTTAATGTGCCATTGTTTTCTTCCCCGGTACGACTTTGACACAATTTTGCGATGAGCACAGCATGAGAGAAACCAGATGCATCCGTTCAGTGATTTTCGATGTGAATGACCCTGCATATCATCCACTGCCATCCGACTAATAGACATCCTATAGATTCCTTGATAATCGACTGACAGAACATACCATCCTGGAGGTCTATATAATCCTGACGGTCACTGAACCAATGAGGATGCCCAAAAGTGCATACTCGATTGATGTTGGCTTGACACCAATTGGTCTGTGCGCAGAGGTTGGCGCGTCCTTGTGCCTCACAGTTACCCACTCTATACTTAAATATCCTTAACCTTCTGTGCAAAGTGAATGCAACTTTTAATTTTAACGGTGATGGCTATGAGCAGGTCGACGGATTGGCGAAAACTGGTCAACTTGATTGAAGGCCAACTCGATTTTCCGGGTCAAAATTGCAAATTACAGCTGCAAAAGCAATATAGATATATTATGAAATCAATATAAAGATGATATTTTGATAAACAATAAAAGCAGTGTTGGCTCAAATACCTTCGGAGTGAGTACGACCAAATTCACAATATTAATATTCAATTATAAACGTGGGAAGGATGGTCCAAATGTTTCCCTTCACGTGTTAAAAAGCAGAGAATTCATGTAAACCAGATAGTAAGTTTATCTATCAACATTATATTGAAACAGCATAAATAGTCTGTGCTGTGCAAATATTTTAGAGAGCTAGAAAAATGTGTGCGACAATTATACTGGAGGTCTAACTGGTACTGATGAATGGGTTAATGCACTCAACAATTCAAGTATCATCATCTAACAGTATAAACAAATTCACGTTGGCGATGGAACAACACCGAAGATTAGAGAAGAGTGCGGCGTCCATTAACTTAACTCGCGAAGGTGGCGACCAACTCAACATGGTTGACGTAATTTCGGGTTAGGTAACCACCGGATGTATATGGTTGCCCTGCTGCCATCCGCTGCACTCTCCATTGATTCTTCCATGTCTCCCAAAAAATTACATGAAGCTTCTAAGCCATGTATAATTAAAAGTCGGATAAATGGTAGACCCATCGCCTTATCTTCAACGTTGATACGTTGTTTCCACAAGATATTGGCCGATCGTTGGAATTCACGCTTGCAACTGCCCGCCCTCCAGTTTGCATTCCTACATCGTGACGGTTGCCTTGAGGCGACCTCCCTGCTTCATGCGATGCTTCGGAACTCTTGTATCACCTCTTCTAGTCTGTGTGCGGCTTTCATCGACGTGTCCAAAGCGTTCGATTCTATTTCACAAGATTCGATCATCAGATCGGCCCGAGCCTTCGGTGCTCCTCCACCTCTGACACATTACATTGCCGACTCATACAGGAATGCTTCCGTCACGCTCAATGGCCCCGTTCTACGGTCCCAGCGTGGTGTTCGCCAGGGCGACCCATTGTCCCCGCTTCTATTCATTATGGCAATGGATGGGGTGTTGGAACTATCTCGACCGGAGCTTGGCTACCAGTTCCACGACACGCTGGTTAGCGGTTTCGCCTACGCCGACGATCTGATCCTCCTAGCTGAGAATCCTACGCGTCTCTCCGAGAAGTTTGCTGCCGCCGCTAGTGCCTTGGAACTATCCGGACTGAAGATCAACACGCAGAAGACTAAACTCATGGTCATCCGCTGTGACCATAAACATAACGCAACCGCCATCTCCGACGAGTCCATCCACTTCTGCCCGGACATTATCCATTCACTAAGCGCCTCGGACACGGTGACCTATCTAGGTATCCCGTTCACCTGGAAGGGTAAAGCATTCACTAATCACCGTCAGCAACTTCGTACGATGCTGGATGAAACTACCAAAGCGCCCCAGAAGCCACACCAACGTCTTGAACTGCTGAGACAGCATCTGATCCCGAAGATGAATCACTCATTGGTGTTGAGCCGAGTCCACCGTAACACCCTGAAAGCCATGGACTGTACGGTTCGCCAGTTTGTTCGGCAGTGGCTTCAACTTCCTAAAGACACACCAATCAGCTACATCCACACCCCAATTCGTTTGGGCGGTTTGGGCATCCCAAGTTTGTCTACCACTATTCCCATCTCCCGCAAATCTCGAGTGGAGAGACTTCTCTCCAGTCAATGTCCAGTTCTGCGAAATGTGGTCAGAGATAATTCATTTGGCCCTATCTTGAGGGAAATAAACATCCCAGTACGTGTTCAGGGTGTAGTGGTGACGAACAAGGAGGAAGCCCATGCGGCGTGGATGGATAAACTCTACCATTCGCTTGATGGCCGTGGTCTTCAGGAAGTGTCACGATCTCCACTCTCCAATCGTTGGCTGTTTAATCCAGATCGCATCTTCCCCAGAATCTTTATTCGTGCCATCCAGCTCCGATGTAATCTGTTAAGGACTAAAGTCCGAAATTCACGAGGTAGCCGAAGTGACCACTCAGTTCTCTGCCGTGGTAACTGCGGTCAACCGGAAAGCCTTGCTCATATTCTACAATCATGCTGGATCACCCATGACGCGCGTTGTGCCCGACACAACCGTGTGGCCAAAGACCTGGCGAAACGACTGCGCAACTCGGGCTATACAGTCTTCGAGGAGCTACGAGTACCAACAGCGAGCTCGTTCATCAAACCCGATGTCATCGTGGTCCGTGACAGTGCTGCTGTAGTGCTTGATGTCAGTATAGTGGATGATTATCGAAGCCAATTTGCTTGGACAGACAAGATTGCGAAGTACGGGACCGACTCTCACAATGCTGCCATTCAATCGGTCCTCCATACTTTGGGCTGTGATGTGAACTCTGTTTCTCACTCACCTGTGATCATCTCTTTTCGCGGTATTATATTTCCTTCTTCAAGTAATGCTATTCTTCGACTGGGGCTGCCCTCCTACGCAGTCACGGATTTATGTCTACTGACTGTTCTAGGTTCCCTAAAAACTTACGACACATTTATGCGGGGAACCTGGCGTTAACTGTTGCCACCTCTCTGACAGTTGTCTCATTATGAAGGACATTTTCTGTCCCGATGCGTGAGCCTTGACTGTGATAGCACTTTTGTGCCCTGAAGAGCCTTTTTGATTTTGTGAATACTGACCGTTTACCTATTTTCTTTTTGTTGTTGTTATTGTTGTTATTTTTCATCTATTTTCCTTCAAATCCTAAACCCGTTTGTTATATACAACCCAAATAACTTTTCATTTGATGATTTGCTCATTAACGCTTGCTATTCTTGTGAGAGGACTTGTCATTTGTTCAGTGTTGCTTACTACGCAGCGTCTCACATTTGACAGACCGGCCTGTTTTTACATTCACCTTTTACATACCTGTTGCTTATTTTTGGTGTCACCGTTTGTTCTTCTCTTGAACGAAGCTGTGTATATTGCTCTTCAAAATAAACGATAAAGTCAGATAAATGGTTATAGCAAAACTGAGTAAAGGTGAGGATTTATCAGTGAGCACATTCAGCTCGGTCCAGACGGTTGATCGAAGACATTTTCTAATTTCCTGTGATCGCAATGTGACATCAATTGAAGCTGCTTACCTTTTTGAGGATTTGTTGTCCACTCGTTTTACGCCTCAAATGTTTGTCCGAAATTACTTAATAATTGCATTTCGATACTTTTGGCTTATCTTACCAAGTTCATACAAATTTCGTGATTTCACGTCTCTATTCCCTTACTTGTTAATTAATAGTCCGTTAATTTGTGTTACATATTATAAAGTTATAGAACATACGCAAAATATACAGTACGTGATTTATGTGTGATATCAGGGACGGTGAACAGAGAGTTAACAGACTGCAAAAGAGATTTTCATTCAGTTTCGAATGAAGTTGTGAAAAGAAACTCTGTTTCCAACAATAGTTTCGCTATTAGACGTTTTGAATTAGGTACGCATAAATGTTTGTTGTAACAGATGGGTTAAAGCTTAAGGAAATGACTCTCATCATCATTCCGCGAGTAGTAGCTGAGCGTTTGGGCATGACTTGAATATTGATCAGTCGCTAAAAATCACAAGCAGGTAGTTAATACTGCGCTCGTATGCTACTACATTCTATTAGGGAACATGTCATTTACCTCCAGATGATTGAGCTCCGCCCACAAATTTAAATATTTTGTGAACAACTTAGTCCGATGCCTTAATGGTAGGTGGTTTTCCAGACTGAGAAATTTTGTTTTCCTTCTAGTGAATTTAGTAATTCGCATATGGAAAAAAAAGCGTAGTTTGTCGTTTGCCAATTTATTATTTGTCTGCTTATTTAATGGTTTCTCCAACAAACGCCGTATAAAACATACAATGCAAGAAAGAACGTTTTGTTTATTGAGATCAACATTCCACCGGTTTGAAGTAGGACATTAACACAGTGTACGCTTTTACAACATGTGCACAGTCACTGGATCTTTCATTAATGTCATTTCTTTACGTACAACTGAATGCCACTCGGAGAGTTTATGAAGCGGTAATAGGCTTGCATATTTATTTTCAATGAACTAACCAACTACACCAAATATACCAAAGTAATTAATTTTATCAGTAAGTATTCAACTACAGTCAAACCACAGTTAATATACATGCCAAACAGATTACTTACTGGATAGTGCTGAAGTGTCTTTTATGCCGCTGACTAAATAGATATAGTACACACTGACAATTAAGGCAGTTGCCACGGTGTCGTCTAAGCACACATACCATAATTGGATGATTTAAAGTCAAAGTAGCTAATCAGACAAAAATTTTTAATAATAAGTGACTTTTTGTGGTGACGATGTGCAAAGAATATTTTAGTTATTGACATGCTTCTAATTTGCTATTTCACAAGCACTGTCTGCAAATTATATATACCTAGCTGGAAATATGACAAGCCGTAGGGGTTATCTTGAATTTAGAAGGTAGTTGATGATATCGGATTAAGTTCAATAATAATTATACAGATGATGTTCAGATATGAGTGGTTTTTTCAGCTGCGGTTTGTTTTGCGAACGTTAGTTCACAATAAACTAAACATGTTATTTTTGTGCTCCCTTTTCAATTGCTGTAAAACCCTCGGATCAGCGCAGTGTTCTGCTTATGGGCAGCAAAATAAAATAATCTAGAGCAGGCATCGGTAGGTCTTCAAAATTGCGTGAAATTAGTCAGAGACCTTAATTCTCAAATTGACAAGATCTATTTGCTCATGTAAAAAAATGTTAATCATTTGAACTTTCCGACTTTGTGTTTAATGCGTCGTTTGGTTCACTTACGAACAGGGCTCGGTTGACGCTTCTTTTGAATTGCACTGTGATTTGCCTGGCGACTTGCATATTATGTAAACGAGAGGAAATATTCTATCCAAAAACTTCTACTGGAAATCTAAATGCAAAAAGCCGAATTTCTTATTTGGTCGGTTTGTCTGAATTGTTTAAAAGAAAGACCTAGATAGAAATCGGGGGGTTGTAAACAATAGTTTCGGCTCAGTTTAGAACGGCTGTTCAGTGGTTCTCACATGGCAGTCCCTAGTCAGTCTTGACTAGTGATCAATAATTAATTAGGGCGACACCTGTCGGAGTGTTTTTCGTGTGAGAGCGAGCGCTAGCCATTCGACTGATGAGGCAACAATACGAGCAATAAAAAGCCTCGTGAAAAACATGTAAGCCTGGCTTTTCTAGTTTAACCTTGGTTGTCGACTCAATCACCAATGTTTTTCAAACGCGGACTCACAATAATCACCAGAAATCTTCTCCATAATGGCAACTGAAATAGATCAAGTGCTCATAAGCTGTTTAAATTATCTGCGATGAATGAGTATTACGTTCAGTGTTTGTTGTCTTACCTTATCCTAAGCATTATTTAATGCATAAATTCATTTATATAAAATGTTGTTGACTGCCAAACTCAGATTATTCTATTTTGATTTAATCAGAATTTCATCTTGTTTCATTGCATCTTGGTATCATTTTAATATCTGTCCTTTTTTACACAACGCTAATGTTCTTTTGATAAAATCTGATCCAGTTTTTGGTTTTTTGCTACACTGATGTGGCAATCAGCCCTCGCTGATTTGGATAGATTGTGTGAGGCCAAATACACTTGTTTTTAATGAAATGCAGGTGTGACATAGACGCTGATAAAGGCTTGATTTGATGAAATCTACAGTCTAACAATTATTCGGCGTAATTTGAAGTGACTACATGTCCATTATTTGTTGTTTAAAATAGTTCCCAGGTATTTTAACTGAGAATTGCACACAAGTTACTCCACTGTCATTGTTGCATATTCAAATCAAAGCTTGTTCACTTGCACTAAACTGTTCTCTTCATTTCAAATAATAAATTGTCCTCACTGTAGACTGTTGTTGAGAACTTGGCTATCATAAGCATAATGTACAAAATTATATCACATGTATGACCGTGGAAACCATAGGAAACCGGAGGAGTTTACTGGTGAACTAAAACGGAATAGCTTGCACTGAACACTTTTCTGTTATCAATGTTTTTAGATTGACCAATCAGGAGGAATAAGTGACAAGGCCATTTTACCCTGTGTGAATGAGTGCACGGCCCATTGCTGAAATGCCGATGAAGCCTAACTGGTTGATGCGTTACCATCAGTAATCTATGAATGAGTTGTGTGAAACCATTTAGTGACCGGCTGTTAAAATTTGGTGAACTATAAGTACTATTCGAAGTTGATCCAACAAAACAAAAGCAGGACGTAGCACTTACAATAATCTATCAATGAGTTCTTTGCAACATTTACTAAAATGGATACAATGAACAGACAAGTTTGACTTGGGTATTGCAAAAATTCTTGCTGTTTTTCATTCTGAACTTATTTTGAGATGAAAATTGGTCAACAAGAGAGCTAGTTTTATCATAATTTTCATCAGGTACGATATATACAATTGATCTATACGGTTGTAAATCTTTTTGGTCTGGTGTATATTTGCCACAATAACTGTGGTGGAAATAATCTGGGCCTCAACTATGGCACTGATTTAAACAGTGAACAATTCGGCCAAAATCTTTGGTGGGTAGAACAAGATCCGTGTATTTTGGAACAGAATGCAGAGTTGCTTATATCTGATATAGGTTGTAACTGATTACTTCCGACTTAGGCACCATCATCATAATAACGGTCATGGGCTTGACCAGAAGGTACTATGAATCGGGCACCCGTTCACCTGAAGAGTGGCGTGGAATACCCTAAAAGGAAACCGTCATAACCTTACCAGCAGTGCGGAATCAGGACACGAGAATTGAGAGCGTACAGTGGATTTCTGTCACTCAGTAGGTGACGGAAACAAATATCATGTTAACCATAAAAATGACCAATCTGAAAATTAACCAGCCAAAACAAAAAACTAGTGATGGTAGTTAATCAGGCCACCAACGGTTAGTAAGTCAAATAAACAGGCGATATGACAAAATTACATCGACCACTTGTCAAAGTATGAGCGCACCGGCAACAGATACACCATTGTGAAACTTAACAACCAATGAAAGAAGACTAAGTAGGGGACTAGAATTAGTGTGGATGCAGGTATACCATTTTCTGCGGCACACTGTCATCCCGGATTGCGTCAATAACCGGCGGTTTGTGTGATCATGAAGGTCCCAGCCAGGCAGGCGACACCTACCTACTGTGCTTAATGGAACAGTCAGGGTCGTCATATTTCGTGACCATTTCGTTGCTTGATTAACACGCAGTTTCACCTGACTTTTGGTGGGCCGTATGGTAACCGCATAGCTGGCATACAGAGTACATGACCCTACCATCGCACGCTGTGCAATTCAATAACCAAGAAGAGAGTAATCTCCGATAAATGACGTATTCGTGGCTTTTTATTGTTTATGAATATCAACGATAAACTGAATGATATTCCAAAGATCTACTGCACGTCCGCAGAGTTATATGTGGTGGCAATGTTAAATCCGTACCATAACAGTTCATTAAAATTAATTTGTTTGCACGGAAATTTGGTATCACTCATTAATTTTGGGCAGAAATCTAAACGTTAGGGTTTATCTTTTCATTTTCTATCAACAAACATGAATCGCGTAAAGTACAGAATACTGCTTGTTACTAGTCCAGTCACTTTCCATTTGGCAGTCTCTTTATCCATAGATAATTTCCGTTTAGGCGTGTAAATATCCCACACATCATGTTGGTAACACAAGCTGACTACCAAAAAAAATTGGCGTCTATCTTTTGGAATAGCTCCGCAACGATCCGAATAAGCCAAGTTGAAAAAATCACTTTTATGCTAGAGTTAATGACTGATTCGGCCATTCGGCAGCTTATCTAATCTACTATATATCCTTATTTAACGCACCACTGAACGACTTTGTGTTTAATGTTAAGCAAAGATCGATTTTGCACGTGCATTTCTAGTAGTCAACCCTGAACTGTAAACAATTGTTTGACTAGTAGGTCTACGACATATATTATGAAGACAATGTAATGGCGTAACCTCCAACATTTGTTCATGATGGTGTGGCACATGGCAGTATAATGTGTGGTATTTTTTAAACTTTAGCATGTTCACGATCCGTTTTGATTGAGAGAGTTATGAGCAGTTACGATCATCCTGATCGGTGGCTGTTATCCTCGCACACTACAATTGCGTAGCTGTTTTGAGCGACTTAATTACGGTTGCCACTTCGAAATTTAAATCGGGTATATACAACGAGGATTAACATGAAAACCGAATAGGGACATTCATGCATCACAATCAGTAAAGCAAACTGAAACCGGACTGTCAAAACAGAGTTATCCGACCAATCAAACAGACGGCTCCACTGAAAAACTACAGCAAATATGCCTTCACTATCTGTGAACGTATAACGAATTTACTCTTGAACAGTTTGAACAAGGATGGGTGAACAAAAGTTTGTTGTCAAAAGGATCGTGGATATTCATACTGATTTTGCCTTTTGAAGATAACAATCGAAATAATGTGACTACCACTGCCTAGTAAATTCTGAACAAATATTGACCGTAGAGTGGGTAATTTAACTTGAGTTTCCGCCAACGTAACTAAGAAAAACTTTCCAAACTGACTCACAGTAAATTGCTGCATAGTTGTTTTTTGAACCTACTGAAATATACAGAAAGCACATCACCTATTATCAAGGAAATCACGAGGTTGTATATTAGAGACTTATACGTTCATATCCTGTAAGGTGTCAATGTTTCAAGCTGAACTTCATAACCAATCAGCTGACAAATTTTAGTTATGTTCTGATTTCCAGATTACTATATCTGGGTAGATTTAGACAAAGCGGAAAAGCAGTACTGTTACTCCCGATGTTACTTAACCAGTCTACGTGTAGGATAAAGTGTGGATATGTTAGTCGGTAAAAGTTCACCATAACTGCTGATACGTAGATACAAAAACATTTATTAGAGGGTTTCAGAATGTGAATCATGTTTGGGTCTATTCATCTAAGTACTAATCGCGTAACCAGTGTAAGGGTGTTTGATTAAGCAGTGTTAAATCACGTGACAACAAAACGCAACCTTCAAGGTTGACCCGAACCGATCACCGACACTGGGTGGTGGCTTTTCGGGATGGATGATGCGTAATAAGCTTTCTTGGACAGGCATCCTGCCATTTTTGGTTAATCAAAAACCACGACCTTAGTTGATTGATTTAAAGAAGAAAATTGTCATTTGAAGTCGTATATTTGTCCAACTCGTCAGCAAACTGACAGTGATGTAAAGATCTGTCAACAATTAAAACAGATGCTGCACAAACCGGCGAAAAAGTGTGTTCGTGAAACATTTTCAATTTTCTTGTTGAATATCATTCATTCTTTAGGTATTGTAATTGTAAATATGGATGATTCGAATGTCAAGTTTCAAAAAATGATATTTACATCTGTAGTTGAAATGGCCTATTATACAAAGCGAATAAATTTCCCTATCGAGTGTACCGCGCATTTAATCACTAGAGGGTTGAATGCTGTTGAGCCGTTACTTCTGATGCAAATCGTTTTAGTTCAACTCTGAGGATGGTGTACATGTACCGGTCACCTTGAGCAAACTTGCTTGATGAAAACAGGACGTATAATAATTCTGTGGGCTTTTAAGTTCACAATTATCATTTGTCACTATTTTTGCATTATAC
>JTDE01000869.1:78716-104580 GCA_014338405.1 Paragonimus skrjabini miyazakii
TAATAACAGTTGGTAGCATGAGTTCGCAAGCGTCAACAATTCCGCAGTGGAAGGAAACGATCTTGTTGATACATCAATTAGTCTCAACGATAGTGATTTAGAAATTCGTATGCATTCAACAAAATTGTTGAAGCGTAATCTTGATATCTGAGTCTACCTCAGGCACTTCAGTTCATTTTGTTCGTGGATATAGTTTTCACTGACTTCACGTTTGATTTATTAATTTTTTTCAATTTAACGTCTTTGATGCAAAACAGTTCAAAATTACAATTTATTGATTATGGCTTTCTGTTGCGTATTGTGGTTTTTGTTGTATCTCTAATCATTACCGAACGCTGACTAAGCTACTTTTCATCCTTTTTAATGTAGAGCAAAGTCTCATGGCAGTAACGCGCATGTACTAAGCAATACTGTTTACAGACACAGTGACACTGATGTGAGGGACAAACGGAGCCAAGTTGTTGCATATTCTTTAAAAAATATGTTCAAGTGAAATAAACTGAAGAAGAATCTTGATCAGCGCATCACCTGATCACAAGCGAACAGAGATAGGGAAGTTGACAGATGTTTAACCAAATATGGCCGATCTTTCAAATGAGTGTTTCAATGAAAAACTGAACGACTGCCGCCTGTAACCACAAAGCTGCTTACCAACCGAAGCTCATCGATATAAGCCGGTTGCTAGCTCATAAGCGCATGACTGACGTTATGAAAATTAGTAGGGACGATAAGTGTCAATTAACAATAGAGGGATGATGCATTTAGATCAACTAATTGAGTCTGGAATTTTAAAAATTCGTTTGAATCCTTGGGCGGTCACGATTGTGCAACTTAATGAGGCAGTACCTAAGAGTTAATCATGCGCTAACAGTCCGTCGGTATGAAAAAAACCAGACAATATTTCTACTCAATCGCCACATGGATGACTGCATTTCTTCTGTTAAAAAAAGCCGTATCTTTGCGGTAATCATTTGTCTGTTATTTATTGCATGTCGAATACATTGCCAGTACGACTCCCAAGAGTCACGGCAAATCAATTAAACTTCATATGCTATGTCCAAATGGTTGTAACTACGCATGACACACCGTTGAAACTGTTTTGACGTTTGTAGCGTAGCTTTCGATATGGGTGAACTCTACAGAAACGATAACGATCTAGGTTCAATAACTATATAAATCTATCTATGTTAACATTTAAGAATGGGTACGTTTCAAAATAATTGTTCAACATGGTGTCCACACGTAGGCAGTCGTCACGTTCAGATGTAAAAATAGGTGAAAACGTTGGTAAAAGTGAATTGCAACCTCAGTGCATCCAACACATAAAGATACGTTCGACTCACAGAATTTCTTCAACTCCTCCTCTGCGTCGACTAGAATAAACAAAATGAGTGTGGTCTATCTCTGTGGTCTCCAAGAAGATACCTGTCATGCAGTTCATGCAGATATCATGTTAGAATTTTTGAGTTCAAAACAGGATCAAACATTGATTATGTCAATTTTACGTTCTTGTTTTTAGTAGGCCAGGTAACGAGATTTTGAAAAGGCAGACATCTGCTTCTGGTATTTAGTATGAATGTGTTCTAATTGTGCGTAGGTGTGCTATGTCACATTATCGTATATCTGGTTGAAAGTATTCAGCCAACGTTCGGCACACATGTTCTCTTTAATACAGTGGTAACTATCTGACAATGCTGAATTTGTGATGTTAGTTTGCTAAAGCATTCATGTTTGTGAACAAAATGAACGCTGTGGATTAACTGCTAGTCCTCATGTTAGCAAGGCGAACGTAAATAATTCTCGTTCATTTATGTGGTTGTACTGGAAACAACTGGCTATTTTCAATTAACTATACTTGGCAAACTGTTGTAAAGTTTGACGCAGTCGAAGAATCCGTGAAAATAGATAGAAATGGATATTTCTTCTACTGTTATTGGCAAGATGAAGATGTAATAAGCAAAAGTCCAATGGATTTCTACAGTTTTGCGCAGACTGATACAAACTGATCTAGATTACTCAAAGCAGTTGAATGTCTTGATCCCGATTACGTATCGCGTAGTTGGAATTAGTGAAATTCGGTGGTCAACATATAATTTTATAATCATTCTTTTTTGCACAAAGCAGAACGGCGATGAACTAGTTCATACGGTCCACTTCTCTCTCTTTGTAAATCCTGTGAGTGCAACAAGGATTTCAGTCTTTTAGACGTTGTCTGAAAATCACTAAGGCGAAAATCATTTGGAGCTCGTGTGCTACCTTCAAGCACTCGTCGTCAACCTTACCGTTTGGGAAAACTGCAATCCGCTTAACCGATCACTTATTTTGTCACCAACTTGTTTCACGCAACCAGTAATAGAAATTGACTGAAATTTGACGAATACACTAACGCACCAATTAGAACGAAGCGCACGAAGTAAAACCAAAATATGTGGGCTTCGTAAAAGTGTGCTGTTTCACAATCTAGTAGTTTGCACCACGCACTGTAAATTTAAGCTTACAGTACACTTACGGGTTTGACTGACCTCATTCAAAACTCACAGGTTTCTGTTGAGTCAACTTGAACATTATGATAAATCGGTCACAACTCCGATGAGTTCGTTCGCACACATTCCCTGATTACCCTGTTGAACTTGTCATGTAAGTAGCCGATTCAATTACTTCTGTAAAGTCGTATCCAATGTGTGGCTTGTCCCGACACGGAGACTCCCTTGACCCACATTTCTAAGGCTAAGGTGAACCATAAAATCATTCATGTTTGTTGAACAAACATCCAGTCCAGTCCGGTCCACTCTAGTACAATGTCCGGTACAAGGTCTGGCACGGACGGCCAGGAATGATACTGAATGGGACCCCGCAGCACAATACCTGACAGGGACTGCATGATGAAGTGCTTGGCAAGGAATGCCGGAGATGATCAGCGGTTCCAGTTGTGTCAGCAACGTGCGTGTCGGCACTGCCAACACGTTAACTATTTCATGGTTCGGCATGGCTGTCGATCACGAACATTGCCACAACAACTAATAAGGTTTTGTCACAGACTTCTACGCTACGCATCAAGAGGAATGGTTATTCACTGCCACACAGCATGCTGAACAAAAAATCTTGCCTTGACGTCTTCACATCAACTAAGCATTACGCAGTCCAATGACAAGTAACTTCGACTCCATGACCTGTACAACTTCATGCAGCAAACAAGTTGTAAACTAAGGATCACTCTCACAATCGTCTGTTACACCACACATTTTGATGATTCATAACAGCCAGAAACTATTTCTGCTAAGCTATTCTGATTGTGATTGTTCGAAATATTTTGCCACACAGTTTTTTGTTCGCTTTTATTTGGTACACTGTCATTTAAGTGCTATGTATGTGTTTTTATTGACGTTATTAACCCTCGGGTTGCAAATTGTTCTGGTGCCAACAGGAAAGCCAAATATTATTGAATGACGTGGGTGTGCGTGATCCATTTACTTCCAATATACTGCGCGATTTATAAACGTAATGTATCCAACAGACTAATCCGGTGTAAAAGCATTTGTTAGCACCTACGACACGTAATTATAATTCAGTTGTTGTTGAATTCGGACGCTTTACAGCTGAGACATAAATCGGATGAACCACTCCTACAGAGATCGTAGTTTTTATTACACATCCATCACTTGTTTTCATTTTAGTCTGTTATCCGTGTCACAGGAACATAAACTAAATAACGCGATTACACAGACATGATACATCACAGATAGTTGATAAAATTGCTTTATGTACGTGTAAACCATGTAAATTTTTTCCAGCATTTACCTGATTCTGAGTTTATATTTCTTCCTTCTAAGAATTACGAACGAAATCATTTTATCATTACATGGAAGATCATTTATCAGAGACATTTGGTTCCATTTGGATGGATGCTACAACTTCAATACTAACAGCCAATCGTTGATTCAAATGTTTTACAAAGGAAGTCAAGCAACAAATGTTTGCTACGCCCATGCTATATAGTTTGTGATGAACGTATTATGGCTTGTATGAGAGAATAATGGAATATACTTACATAACGTGCTGGCATTATTCTATTTCTATTATTAACTCCTTCTACACAAGGTATAGATTGCGGGTTATTTGTTCTATTCAAATTATCGCAAACACCCTTCAATAATCCATCACTGTACTTCAAAGGTTTGAAAGTTACTAGGAGCAAAATCAATAGCAAATAGTTTAGGTTTGAGAATATCCAAATGTGAACAGACTTTATCACAGCACGCGACAAAAACGGCATGACCCTAGGCTATATATGAATTATAAATGAACTGAGAATCGAGACGCAGCACCAGCTAAAGATTTTGCTTTAGGACTGAATCGCTCGTTCATCATATAGTAAACTAGAGATGGTATACCAAGTTGAGGTAAAAAAATCAACTAAAACTGGTGTCCATTAAGGCTGCCAGTCTGTATCACAATCTTATAACTAGTAAATAGTATAACTCATTTGTTAGTTATGTAGAGTTTTCAACCAAAAAAACAGTACCACTTGCTATTTTGACCAGTGAAGTATTTACAAAAACGTCTTTAATGTTTCAACCCATGTGCAAGTGCACAGTTCACAATCGAAAACTGTGTAGTTAAGTATATTCCGTATTATCGATTGTTAAACACCCATGTGCAAAGGTCATCCATCAGACTCAAAAACGCATTTCAGGTATCTGTGAGCAGTCAAAGGAGGAGGTGTCTGGCATTTAGTGAAGTACTGATATTCCGAATATACCAGCCAGCAACGTGTGCATAAAAGGGGTTGAAGCAACCAATCAGGCTACCTTGGTCAGAATTATATTTTCTTCGATGTGGGTGTATGTGTTTGATCGTTTTATGACTTAATTTACTTAATCACCGTGCAGTTCTTGAATTTGATTATGTGTACACACTTACAGGTCTTTTCAACAGGCAAGGGGTAACTAAGAGGCAAGAATTTAGGTAGTGGTCCCTTTTTGAACAACCATCCTGACGCCTGCTTTGTTCAAGACCTTATGAGTAGCTTGCAACGTCCCTTCCTCGAATGAGATAACACCGATGCTATTCCATTCCTGCGGTGTCTTTAGTATTGGCTTAAGTTCATTTCTTGATTGTCTTTAGACTAACTTTTAAGGAAACCGCAACGTTACTGTTATCTCGTTCTATGTTATCATTTATTCACCCGATATTAGGGATCCCAAAGATAATCCGTATTCTTTAAAAGATAATTTTGAATTGAAAACAAAGTAGTGCACATGTAAACAAACGGAAATCTTAGCCTCTGCGTGGTCGGCAGGTAATCTTTTCCCTCTAGGATAGTGTCACATAACAACATTTGTCTATTTGGTTCTGGTACCATTGTTTAGGGTATACTAATGAACTGACAAACTTTTCTCGAAAGTTCTGAATAGCATTCCTGCTAGCTTAGTTGTCACTACTGACGTTTTTTCTGTTGCTTTTTCAGAAAGATTGGAGTATCGATTGCATAGTAAATTATAATCTGTTTTACAACTACAGGCCAGCTGGATTATATTCATACGCCACCTGGACATCCCTTCGACTGCAAGCTGCATGAGAAATGTTCGAATGGAACCGCTGGTGATACAGCGTTAACCAATTGTAATGACCTATGTGATAACCAGGGAACGGATCCCACCAATAATGCTCCAGTGTGCTGCTGTTAGCATGTGCGTGCTCATTGTCTATAATTCATCTGAGTTTTCCTTCTCGGCTTTTTCTAGTTTGCTGTGTTCAAAACCTCTATTTAGCATTCTTTGTCCGTCTGGAAAATTTTGTTTCCAGCCTACCATTGGATAGAAACGTACAACTGTTTGGCTTGTTTTACTCAAGGAAAAGTTCATTCATATTTCGTCACAAAAATGTTGCGCTAAAAGCATCCATTTTAGTGGAGGTTATCTATACATTTCTGTTTAACATTGGCTGTAAACAAACATGTTAAGTAAATTGAGTTTCAATTGATACTCTCGTTTGAGAATACGAATGATCTTGATAAACCTTTGTGACCGCTGATCTTACGTGCAGTACAAATGTCTCCAACTAAAACAGATGTAGTTAATAGGGTAAACACTGTGATTGGCCAAATAGTTTTCATTATGAAACTATACAATTTTATCTGGATAAATAGAATCTGTGGAATATATCTCAAGAACTATGAGATGTGTGACAGTATTGAGACTGAAAATCAAAATACAGTTTCGTTATATCCTATACATTAACTTGTAACATAGTAGATTGACATATATATTCTCCTTCTGCAAGCGTCCGGAATTCTCAGTAAAATCGCCGTAATAATTCAGATCTACTAAAGCACCAGTATTACAAACATTTATGAACAGTAAACTGCCATCTGTAAAACTGAACTTACCGAAAATTACGGAACAAACGAGTAAGTGTACTTTTATCACGGTCAACATAACTACAAGTATCGACCGTTACTGCGCTCGTAAACGAATGAGCATTAGCAAATTGTTCTTTCTACTTATAGTGTACTCAACGCTTCTTATTGGTACGTTTACGTTCACCAATTGTTGGATGGATCGCTATCCTTCAATTGCAACCAAATTTGCGTATATGCTTAGGGGTGCAAAAGTCAATCGCCAACACACGAGTTCGTTGATAAACTGTTGCATCTTACTACCTGACGATGATGCCATTTCGATTATGGCTTTCCTAACAGTGGTATGTCGTCGAATCACGCAATTGCAAAAATTTCATGACTTTGCTTCAAGGAAACAGTTCACTTTTAGTTCAAATTGTCACCCACAGCCTGCACTAAATGTAATAAGCTCTGGTTGTCGTTCATCTAACTGTAAATAAATTTCGTCCCGTAATTATGTTTAATGCATGTACGAAGTTTTAGACTACTGATTATTGCGTGTTGTTCTGACCAGCAGTTGTTAGCACACTTTTTATTTTTACTCGTTAAAGGAGTATCTTGGCTAACTGGCAATCCCGTGCCCATGATATGTGTCATGTAAACATTATCACAAGCATGCACCTTTTTGTTTGTTACGATTTTGTTGAAATATCGCATGCGCGATGAGGTTGATGGTGAATGCAGAAAAGGAGTTTCATTTATCTACAAAACTGCGCTCTACTTGATATTTTGTTTTCAATCCATGTGATTGTAAGAATGAATATAGACGAGCGAAATCCGTACCTCTTGTAAGTAATTTGAGGCACTTTAACGAAATTAAAAATAGCAAGAATGATATGAGCAAGTTTCCCGTGAGTAAGGCACACAGCCTTCATCTCAGCATTTTCACAAGACCCTAGATCATGGTGCGTCAGGTAAACATATAATGACGCCCAGAAATCTATCGGTGTTCGACCTAGCATCAAGATTTCTGTTCTTTTCTGGTATGTATGTATCGCACGAACGTGGTCGGATTGAGACACATTTAAATTAATAATGCGAACAGAAGCCCACATGAGTTTACAGTTTGAATTGAACTGTGTAATCGATGTGGGAAAATGCGTCGGTTTCCAGTTCGGGCAAAAGACAAACAAAATCTGCTAGATTGTACATCAGTCAATATCACCTAGGCAAAACTAAAACAAGAATAAGAGTCAACGAACATTCGACGACGAAACCGAGGAAGCATTCACTAAAGTGCAGTATAACATGCTAAAACGGCGTGCATATAACGATAACCACAACTGGTAAAGATCTGAAACGGGTTCTCAAATATGAAGATTGTAGGGTTTGATGGACTGCCTGTGCTTGAAATGTTGAATATACAGGGAATTCCATTTAAAGAGTGCAAAAAGCCTTTCAAAGTGTACAGCAAGCGGTTACAAAATGGAATCACGTTGACGTACTCACAGATGTAGGGTTAGCGGGGACAATCGGAAAGTTATTTCGAGACCATGTGTCAGCAACATTACAAGCATGAACTGCTTTAGACTACAGCTTTCAATTGGCTAAACACGGTATAATTTAGCCAGAATTTATGTGATCCCCATGGAAGGAAATTCAGTAAATGTTCAGAAGACTCACTGTTGTCCACACGATTTTCCGATTGACTGTAGTACATAGGAGTATATACTGAACAGGGTGACTGCCTGCCTTCTGGCGTTTCCTTGGTCATCCACTTTAAATCCCAAGCCTTCAGATTCGGAATCGTCCGAAAACACACTTTTATGTTTAGATGAGATCAACGTCATTTTGCTTGTGGAATCAAGTCGATGTAATGCAAAATCTGACGATAGCCTAACCAATTGTTGTCGGTTCACCCGCAACAAGCGTCACGGCCTAAGTATAAAATATGGTGTGCTGCACCGTCTGAGGGAACTTTGAACCACGGGTGTTCGACTTCTACAATGTTCACAGAAACCAACTGAACCTGTCATATTGTCGTACAGTAGTTCCTCCTGTGAGCTTCTGATGATTGAGTTCGGGGTGCACTAAAATTCATGAGACGGACTGCATTTGTGCCCTGCATTCTCATCGTAGCGCAAAGTTAACGGAGTTGCTTGTGGGCTTGCTTTGTTCATATGAATACGATCCATAGTAATGCCGAATGGCCTGTACGTCGTCCGACAGAGCGATCATGTTACCGGCCAACCTTGGCTAACGTAAAATCTCAGTGGCTGGTTTACCTAGTTTGCAGTTTTCTGGGACAGTAGTAATATCATGTTGAGCCATCGGTTCCAGCGAACTGCGTAAATGCAGTGGGTGCGCTTCTCCAGTAAATGTAAGAATTAACGAAGTCCAGACCTTGGGTGTATTAATGGGCAAGGCTTGAAACATTTTAGGCATCATTACTCGATCTATATATCACACTCTGAGATTCCAGAAAACGTCGAACGGAGTGATAACAGGGATCTCGTTTGTCTCAGTCATTGACAGTAAAGGGTGAATGGCAACCGGTTGTGATGTCTCTGTACCGATCGGTTGGACTACAGTAATTTGCGATCCTGTAGTTGCAGTAAATTTAGTTTTTATGCAAGAATTCTGAACAAAAGTGAATCAACCGGAGGGGAATCGTCCAATGATCCGATGCTTGTGACTGTTCGTAGGGCGATTACATCCACCAATAGCACGTTGACCCCTGGGTTATCTCGGACAAATTTTACATCCATAGATCTTACAAACGTGACCCATCTGTGTGGGTGCTAAAAAAAAGTTACACTTCGCTCAGAAGCAACCCACTGTTGGAAGGGGGTATTCACCAGTAGATTTCCTCCCTTCATCACGTCCTCCATTACAGTGCCATAGTCGCGTGAGCTAATTAAGGGCAGCAATAGGCAGTTATTTTGTGGCTTCCTTTAGACGTCCAGCTGCTAACTGACTAAACTTTTGATCAGACGAACTTAGGTTATTGATGATTACGGTCTCGAGATTTGTATACCTCAGCAGGTGCGGCTAAAACTTTAGAATAATCGGTATGCAGATTTAAGGGCTTCACGTTATCCAAGGACTTGGTAAAAGGCCGGAGAGCCCACAACAGAATAAACTCAATTAAAGAATAGACGCTTAATGAAAAATTGCTCAAACTCAAATTATACATAAAAACAAACAACGTGATCAATAAAATGGATAACTGTCACACACATGTTTGCAAACAGAAAGTAACACACCAAACGATGTAATATCGAGATGATAGATGAAAAAGCACTCAACTCCGGCGATTCCTAGCACTAGATAAAATGTTCTGTGCAACCATATGCAGTAATTACAGTGATACTCCCAGTGATAGTATAGGTCCATCCATCTCAACTTATAAAACCGAACATCACGCATAGATAGATCTACTGTCGCGTTGAAACGGGGACGATGCGAGATTTGGTCAGCTACATCAAAACCGACATAAACGGGTACATTCGAATTATCATACTGTCTGGTTGATGTTTACTTGTCAGTCGTAAAACGTCGCAACGTCTGTCTTGCGCTATGGTAGGTAAACTAAGAAGATTCGGTTTGTTGTAGTCAGCTTCTTAAAAGATAACCACTCAAAAGTTTGCTATTGTTATTGCGAAGAAAACATAAATGCAAAACTGACTGGGGTTTGACCTTACGAATGAAGTGTCGTGTTGGAAAACATGCAGTAAGTAATTCCAAGTACCGTCCCCCAAGCTGATACACCGGCTGACTCCAGTTTCACTTATTGACCAGTGCTTTATGCGAATACTTGCCGTTGTTAAAACAGAGTAAGCATTTACAATTATGATGTATGGTAATGCCGCCTTCAGAGTAGACCAGAGCAAGTAGAGCAGAGCGATCTTCTTATCAGCTTTGATGTACAGAATTCATAACTGACGTTAACCAGACAGAACAAGCTCCGAATGGATTTGGGTAGATTCTTCAGTAATACACTCGTTCTAGATCAATCCTGATAATATTTGGTAGCATCTCATCAGACGCAATCGTCATCATTTTTATACTAACACATATTCAGATTGGGCGCAATCACGAGCGACAGTTGGGTTATTAATTTTTGAAAGATGTTGAATGTTTTCAAGTGATGCTCTTCCAGTGACTACTACTTAATTGCGTGGAACTGTTAAACAACCCCATTTATGGCACTCTTTCAGCACTGGTTCTTGTAGATTTCCTTTAATTCACTGCGATCATGGACTTACAATGCGGGCAAACAAATAAGCCTTGAGGTTAATCTTAGGTCATGTGAAAAACATCTGAGACGATCGCTGTCATGAAACTATTACCGGTTTCTTGAGCAGATGTTTGGGAATCTAGTGAAACAGATAGTGACAATAATGATTGAATAATAGCAGTAAACAGTAGCAATACGCTTTTTAAACAATGTTCGCAAAAAACGATTATTTTATATTTCAAGTTGAACATCGCCCACAATTGATCGCAGCTGTCGCATCCCCATAGACTTTCCAGTCGGCCCCTTTCGAAAAGAAGCACTAGACTCAAGTTTCGCTCTCATTAGAGCTCGTCAATAGTGCATATCATCGCCACTGCCGGGACTTGAACCACGGACACGCTGTTCATGAGGCAACCGTGTTTACCACTGCGCCATTGACCTCACGTTATGCACGACCGAATTATCATATGTGGGCACTCAACCACTTTCGCTTGTAAGTAATGATCATGATTATTTTATAATTCATATCGCAACGCTTAATTGCATGGTTGTTTCTACCGAGTGATTTTAATTGTGCTCAGTCCGAACGATCAAGCTTCACCATTTTTCTCTCAATTACTTCAGTTTCAGAAATAAATAACATCACATAATCCTGCAGCACTTTATCCAACGATATTTCGTAAATGAGTATATGCAGAGAAAGTTACTGTCTCTGTGAGATTGGATGGATTTTGATTTGGGCAACCTTATAGTATGAATATCCATCGGGTTTGCGTACATTCCGGGTGGCCATAAAAACGGCGTCTTATTCTTGCAGAGACGAAGTTATTGAATCCGTTAACGCTTATCTACAATTGTTTGATAGTGCGAAATTCTGGCGGGGCACTTGATTTATAACACGTAATGCATTTGTTGAGGTTGTTCGATGTTCGCGCATCTGGTCTGCTAAGTCCAGAACAACTCACGATCTCTGTTGTACCCATATCCAACGTCACCTTGTTCAACCTGCCTGTGACAACATTTTCGCCTCAATGTTGAAGTCGGCCATGATCTATTTCACAAAATAGGTCGAATACTAAGCAGGAAAAGATTGAAAATAAAAACGTTACAAGCAAGTTGTGATATTCTACGTTTCAACCACTTCAAGTAACCTCCCTTAAATGCACTTTCACTGGACAGACTTTTACCCTGTTAGCGGACATATTTTACATGGATGAGGCCCGCTTACGTCGTTCACATAACGCCAAAGCACCCAATAATTTGGATATGTGCATATGCAACTATAGCCAATTATTCGTTACTGCGAACAGCATCGTAAACATACTCGAAACTGCTACACCTGTCTTTCGCCGAATGGCTGCCGAGCAGATTGTCTGGGGTGGTGGATAGGAGGGCTTGCGGTTACTCCGGAACACTGCTCACAAAACAACCATTACCAAACAAGTAAATATATAATTTTACAGACCGACGAGGATTTTGGCGAAAACCCTCAATAATGCATGGGATTCAATGTTTGCATTCGCCCAATAGGTAACAGTGTATTCGAATAGTCTTTCACATCGTCTATTTTCATTGATTTCATAGGTGCAGTCGTACACTTCCTCTTGTTTTTCCGAAAGAATCAGGCTAACGTTTTTTTGACGGAGAATGTACTAACGAGGCAAAGCTGTAAAATATTGTGAATATGCGCAGTAAGACTTTTGTGCATTTACTCATAGCTGCAGTGAACTTGCCTCTCGCCACAAAATTGCTGTGCTATATCCCAGAAGTTCAAATGACCTCAAACAAGGTCGTAATGGATAAAAACGAGGCTAGATACAAATCTTATACACGCAAGCGCGATCTAACTCTGTACTATGAGGTGTTTAGTGCATCTACCTGTGTTGGAAAGAAGTATGGATGCGCTTATTGTCCAGAAAGGTGTACAATTTTTCAATGTGAGCTGTTTCATAATGCTTCGATAACCACAGTGGTAGCTCGATGTTACAGCTGATTGAAGCTCGACAACCTTCTGCAACTTTAAGAACGGTGACGTCACAATTCACTGACATGAATGAACCTACAATTCAGCAACCAGTGCAAAAATAAGACGGGGAAGCACAGGAAGAATAGAAAAGTCACCAAAGTTGCCCTGCATTCGTCGATCGCACCTTCACTCTGTGACGGATCAGGAGGCCAGATATCACCCTCATCGCCGAAAGTAGTGACATAACATCACCTAAGTGCTGCAGTGTTATGCACTCCCGAACGATCTATTTCCTAGACAATTACTGATGAAACCGTTGGATACTTAAACTAACATATTCCCGATCTAACTGCAGAATGTGTATTTATAGCTAGTTATCGTGTGCGTTGTAAATAGACAGTGATAATTAACTGGAACATTCGATCTCTGTCTTCAGTTTTTTATTTTATGGTGGGGAATATTCTGGAGAGATCACTAGGCGGTTTTTGAAACACCTCTGGGTGAGCTATCACTTGTATTGTTTTTGAATAAATGATTTATTCGACTAACAGCTCGCATACGTGCAACCTCCAAAGCAGTAGGAATGGTCTGTAAATGATACACTTTACTCCATAACTGTATCACGTATAGGAGGATCGTGTTCGTAAAATCAACATCATCATCATCATCATAACAGCCATGAGCCTGACCAAAAGGTACTGTGGCTCGGGCCGCCGTTCACCTCAACAGTGACGTAAAATCAACAGATTCGTTGTTACACACAAGTCACTCGTGGGAATATTGGCAGTTCATATGCACACAATACTTTTGAAGCAGTGTACTCAACGTTAGCAATTTCACATATTTGCCGACTGGAACATAACAGGATATCACAGTGCGCTTATGTGTTTGATATTGTCCCACGGTTCAGGCGTCTGCTCTACTCGCGCAGGCGGGCATAGAAGGAACAAACTGACAGACTTGTATGTTCGATAATCCATCACGAGTTCAATAAGATACTACGGGAGATTTTATTGGGTATACACATTCGGAATTGTGTAATTGGCTAAACATGATCTAAGCACAGTTGAGTCTTATCACTCATCTTTCAAGACAAGAGATAGGATTATATTTTAAAACCAGTGTCAACTGTTTATGTGAGAGCCTGTGCGTTATTGGACCACTCAAAGACAGGGAGTTGTGCAAGGGCTTACGGGAGCAGTTGCTGCTATCTCTGGTCGCAGTAAATGCTGTATTTCGTCAAGCTGCTTCCTAGAACACGGGGCTGGATTCCCTTTCCAAATAAAAATGTTTCCAGTGGTGGTTAACATACGCAGTCTGGCCATTTCGAGTTGACTGATTAGAACCCAGTACGCAATGCTCAGAGTGCTATCGGTCTATCGATGGCTTGTACCAACCAAAGGTTCCACCAGCATGTTAGTAGATTGATTGACTGATCATGGAATTGATCATCCCGGTCCCGTCTAGTCGTGCGACTAGCGGGTTCTCACGCACTTCACGGTATGTTCTGGAATTTAGAGCAGCACCCTGTAAATTTCAAATCGTATTGATGTGTCCCATGGAAACATGTCCCGATTGTAAACATCATGGGCGCGTACTTGACAAAATTATTTTTTGTACGTTCCAAGCAATACATAGAAAGTGATAGTTTTGATTCAACATTTGGGTGACTGATGAGCGATCGGTCAGGTTTAGACTTGTACCTTTCATGAAGCGTAAGAAGATACGATAATAAAATTGGCCGACTGGTGACACACTCTTGAGATCTCGCATTACATTTAGGTTCTGAGATGTATAGCCTGAAGTTCACTTTGGTAAATAAATCGAGCCCATATAAATCGAACGCCACTCACGATTGATCGCAGCTGTCGCATTCCCATAGAATTCCCAGTTGGCATCTTTTGAAAAGAAGCACTAGACTCGAGTTTGGCTCGCATTAGATCTCCCCAGTAACACATATCCTTGTCACGGCCTGGACTAGAACTCCGGTCATACGTTCATGTAGGCAATCTTGTTGGTCACTGCGCTACTCCCCCACTACTCACCAGAAATCAAGGCTATTTGATTGTTTTGACAGATCTTGAACAGTTCAACGCATGTTGTAAAACAAATTTTGACATTTTGCTGCAAAAGACAGATCACGCTCTAAAATATACTGCTGGTTAGTTATGCAGTAGATTTCGCTCTCAGCTTTCATCGCCCGTGTCTCAAGCTAACCAATAACGTCAACGTCTCAGTGGCCCAGTTCCATTACGTGATTAAGAAGAATGATAGCATTTGTTTGCTGCACATCCAGGTGTCGGCATGTGTAATTTCAATATACTGATTGCTTGTCCATGTGAACATTAACAATACAAATCGGAATGTGGAATTTCCCGGCTGTTGTGATCGCTGTTTCTGCTCAGGCGGAATTTTTATAAAACCCAATTACTTGCCCTCGTTTCTCGAACTTTTGTCTTCAATAAGCAGATCTCACTAGTGGTGAGTAGTTCAACGTGTTCTTCGAAGAACGAAAGACATTTTCTGATGCGGTCTCAGAAACACAACCTTCTGGCAGATAAAACCACTGTTATTCTCACACACAACTTACCATCCCTTTTTTTCGATTTGTGATGACTTTATCAGCACTTGCTTTGAGTGGTGCAGTTTTTATGTGCATAGGCCCCAGATACCGTTTGATGCCGACATACACGTCATCTACGTTAACGCAGTCAACAGTACTTATATGTTCCAACTGAGTTCTAGCCAACAAACATCCGCTTCAATGTTGTGAGTAGCATATAGATTAGTGTGCATTGTAATTTCTCATGGATGGTTTTATTTCAAACAACCCATAAAATTACACGACTGTGACTTTATATATGTCATTGTTACCCGCTTAAGTGTCTTTAAAACCTGCTAATTTATGAGTTACATCCCAAAGGTTGTTTCAACTTCAGTTGACAAATATATGTACGCACGTTGATATCTCAAGCTAACCAATGTCTACAACCGGACCAAGTATATGCAAACGTGACCTCATAGAAATAATCATTTTCATGTGACCATGGTTCACAGAGCAGCGTGTGCATTTGAACTGCAAGCCAGTTTGGCAATGTTTCACGTTTCAGTGTTTCAGTGTTTCTGTATCACACTCAGTCCAGTGATAACTAAACGTGATGTTAACTTGGTACAACGTTGACATCAAGTGTCACAAGTGTCGCAACATAAGTCGTAGCGGGTGCAGGGCTGAAACAACCGGTGCTATTCTCTATCGATCATTCTGCTGTCAAATCGGCAAATGTATTTCATCCCTCTCAGAAAGAATACCCTCCATTCGTTGGGTTGATACCTAATGATGAAAACCGATTTGTTATAAAATTACTCTTCAGCTGAGGCTGAGGAACGAGTGTTACGAGCGTAGATATTCTGGATGTCCACTGAACCTGCGTAGTGCATCAACCATAGAGTTTACCAAGAAAACGTTGAGTGAGAGCTGAGTCCAGATTTTTGCAATGCTTTTGGTTTCTTTTATTTATTGAAGAACGTATAATGCAGCCCCCAAGGACGAGTACTCCCAGGTAGTTTGGTAGGAGAGCCATGTCACTGTACAGTCTCTCAAATTCTCGGTTGCTGCTAGCACCTTTTTTGTGTTGTGAACGTTGGTGCAGTTGCCGGCGAGACCTGAACAAAGATTGTGTTGCTTGGTGGTTAAGATTGCTTTCGAAAGCAAGTCAATAACATACTCCTTGTTAGGTGGGGGCACGGGGAAAACAGAATCGATCAACAGTGCTACCCTCGCTTATCTGGTTGAGAGCGAGCATCAGGTGATCAAGGTGATCAAGCTTTTCAGGTAGTCTATCGCGCGCCAAGTAACCAATCAAGGACTATCCGAATGAGAGCACTGTACAGCTGAGTCTAGCGGAACCAGGCTGATGACTCCCTACTGTCGTCAATAACGCTTTGTTCAAGCGATGCGTCTACCATGGTAACAACTCTGCCGCATCGAAGGCCAATCTGTGCGGTTAAACCAACGGACGAGAGCGATGTAACAGACCGAGCAAGCTATCGCCAACTGATCGGCCAGCGACCTAGTTTCTTTGTGGTAAGATCGATCGACATCTCGATCTAACCGTGTCAACTCCTTGTATATTTGTAAGGGCCTGAAAGTGAATTTCAGATAACATGTGGCATATTTATAACTGTTTACCAAGTCATCCATTCACGTGGCTAAAATTTTGTTGCTGGCGTTTGTTTGGCCACACATATTTGATTACTTCCATCAACAGATTGAGCTGATATTAAAGAGCAGACGCTCGTTGCCACTATCCATGGACCAGGAAAGGTGTTGACACCAAGAACGTTTCAGGTAATTTCTAACTAGTGTATTTCACGACACAAAGAAAATGCATCTCAATATACATATGTACTTTATTCGTGAGAAGAAAATCGTGAGAAAACTTGGACTGGTCTCCGTCGGAAAGTACAGTAAATCTTACTTTTGGGTGGTACTAAACGGAATCCAACGCAATATTGTAACAAACATATCACTCGAGTGAGTTAGATTAGAACGCTCCTCCAAAGGTACTTGATAATGTGGCTGGTTGTATGGTGATACCACAAACCATAGAGCACAATCACATGATTCACTTCTTAACAAATTTGTGTGAGGTGGAATGCAGTGTGTGTACTTTGGTTGCACTATAACCGTCCACAGGTTTCCATTCAGATGTTGCGCACAATAGTACATTCGACTTTCTTGTTAATCGTACAACATGGATCCGGCGAAATACTGGCTGGTGTTGCTCAACCTAACCGCTTCATTCCTACAGACGAAGTAAACTGGCTGTTGGCGCATAGGCATGTTCATTAGCACAGCACACTGAAAGTTACAAGACGAGGTCACTGTACACCCACGTTTTACTAGTTTAAGTTCGATTATTCAATACTTCTGGATGAATACAGTTCCATAATATGTGAGTGTTTATTACATGACCGTGATTGTCCCGTTGTTCACCATGGACTAGGTAAACAGAATTGTAATAGTGTTCGAATAAATAACGTCTACACCCAATTAAACCAAATGAAATGTTGCACATGTTTTACACTTACGCTCAAACAATGGTGGTTTCTAAGTTATAATAGAAGATCATTTGGGCTGTTTTGTCTGAAAAACAGAAGAAACAACTATATGGTGGGATATATTGGTATCTTAAGTGATTGCTATGACTCAGACTTGAGCGGTGGCACATAGTTTTTTAGGTAACCATGTGGATATTGCTAAACTGAAATGTGTATGTGATGTCATCTTGCATGCGTATTCTCGCCAAATGTGATGTAACGACCCCGGCCGATTGACAGTTGAAAGTAAGTATCATACCCTCTGTTTTAATTTTCGGATAAGACACCCATTGTATTCGCGCAAAAGATGTAACTGGGCTCTCACAGTTCTACAATGCTTGCGTCTGTTTGTCCTCTAGATATATTGTACTCATCATGAGGAATATCCTGGTGTCATTTGTCGCCCATTTTTAAAATGCACAATTTCGCGATGAATAACCAAACTTCTGTCTGTTTACTATAGATCATCCATTCCATATGCTGATAGTGCGTCGGATTGTTTAATGCGGCTGCGTCTGACTGAAACCTGCCTTGGTTCTGCAGTTGGTAACGTCATCGGCTTCACGTAAGATATAGCTGCTCATTTAAGCGTGGACGAGCAATGAAACCTGTTGGTGTAGCAACAGTACTAATATCCACGTAACAACAAACATAACAGCGTATAGTAATAGGTAGTATCCGGGCCCCCGGAAGTTTGGGCATCCAGAGTCATATCGTCATCCCATACGAAACTATAATGATGACGTATGTATACACTGAAATCCAATAACCATTGTCCACATAGTTTAGTCAAAATTACTGCCGAGTTTGTTTCTGTGTTCAGAATCTTTCATAAGTTTCGAGTGCACGAAGCGGAGAGCACAAACGAATAAGCAATGCGAGACATATTAATGGGAAATCTGTCACTGGTGAACTAACAAACCTGATAAGTTCTTAGTTCAATTTTAAACCATGCGTGTTTGGTTGTTTTTACCCCGAAGATATATTGGTATATGTCAACATATATATACATATATATATAATGTGATGTTGCAAATTAAGAGCCCGAATGATTATCAAGTAGCCAGTATTCCGTTCAGTGTGTGCTTCAGCATCGATGTTACTCTCCCAGGAGATAATTTTGTATATCCCGTCCACAATATGCTGAAGTTTGAAGACGCGGTAATTGATAAGAGTCTAGAGACACAATGCGTCTTGTTATCTCCCACATAGTTTCGTAAGATTCAAGTGTAGTACACTGGATGCGTTTAATTGTTCGTCTTCGAAAATATCAGTATCAAATATTCTCGTTATACTAACCTGTATATATCTTAATAGAATAGTCAGAAAACACAGATTACGATATGAATTCACTTCGCACACTCTCCTCAGTTATAAACATATGAGTGGCTTGAAAACCAAGCCAACAAGACTTGAAGGAAACGATTGAAAGTACAAATCGGGCTGGATTGTGATTGGTAGTCATGGCTAAACCCACAGTAAACGAAAGTTGACAGTTAGTTGTCTTTGTGCGCATAGAACTGGCCGTCAGCATCTGATCAACAACGCGTTGAGATACTTGAAAATTTGTGAGTTGCGAGCGTTCGGCAAGACTTTATGGGAAGAACCGACGTTGACAGTGTGATCTGTGATATATAAATGTCTTGTAATGGATGAAACGGTGTTTAATCCTTGCTAAATGTGACTTATTTGTATATAAGGAGTAAATTTGTGAGAAACACAATGCAGTCATATTATTCGCGAAGTACTATATGAAGCGGGCAAATGTGAATGGAAAGTAACAACATCTTTCGTGAATGCAGCAGAACCAGTGAAACCATTCCGCGTCAACTTACTGAACGGACCTACCACGATAACTCCGGGCAGCAGGAGATCGGAAGGGACATGAGAACACTGGCAATGCACGGTTGACGTTTTTGTTCAACTTATCGAATCGAATTACTAATAAGTATTCTTCAGAGTTGTGATTTTAGATGAAAGCCAACTGTGAAAAATCAGGGCTTCGGCTAGACTCAAATCAGCGACAAAAAACACCGTGCCCAAACGCTGCAAACGCTCTACCAACTGAGTTACGAAGCCAAGACAGGAGCTCAGAAATTTAACATTCGTACTCGGTTACCCGCCCGTCCCACTGTCTCATATGGAATTCACCAAATGATCTAGTGGATCGACTGCCCCGGGAGGATTTCTCGAACAGTTCACGTTGGAATCCACCACTACCAATGTTGAACATAGAAACTGTACTACTAATAAGTAGTTTGTCTCAAACATTTACCTCCGTTTATCGATCATTGCACTGTTTCTGGATGTAGTAGCGTGAAGTCACTTTCAGCGCATATTCGAGTCTTCTTTCTTAGCATGGTTCATCTCCATACGTCACGTGTTTGATGTAAATCTGTGAGGATAAGGCTCCAAGGCGTGTGAGTTGAGGCCAAGCTTGAATATCGATCGACAACGATATACTCTCTGGAGGCAATAGTTAAGTCAAGGTTGCGAACGATTATTCACGGAATAATACAATACAATACAATAAAACACAGAGGACGCAAAATCAGCATCTGAAGAAATTTTGTCACTACAACATGACGAAGAAAAATTGGAAGTGATGATTAACAAAGCAGCACATTATAGATAAACTATTTCAAAAAAACTAACTGGGCCAACCAACGAACTACTGAATTCCCGACTGGCGTAAGAACATATACTGACTTGCAACTCAATAAGGACTCGTCAACATCCATTAATATGAACAATAGAAAAGAGTTGATTTACTTGCGTAGAATATATATGCTCTCGTTTCACTGATCGCTGAAAGGGAATGAATTCTCAAAGTATTGATCCGATGCTTCCAAACAGAATCACGAATGCAGTACTCATCTTTACATAAGCATGAACAAATTATTTTGGTGTTCCTGAGCATACCTGACCGTCGGACACCCACGATGGACCTCACAGGTTGTGGATTAAGCCATGTGAGACAACGCCAGTTCTGTTGATTACAAATCATTTACTGTTCGAAGCTGTGCAACCTAGTGAATAGCAAACTTAATCTGTACACCAGTAGATTTGTTTCCAACTGCAAACCGTAGTTCATTCAAAGGCATTTATTAAATCAATTGAATGCAAAATTTGTATTGAGCAGACAAAGTGGCAAATCATGAGTTATGTGTAAACTGCTACATAGAGTACACCTCAGGTAGACGATTAATGGATAGCATTCTGTGACGACACCATAAATAGATATTTCAAGCATGGTCGGAATATCAACGTTCAGAGCAGAGTAAAGCAGAGGAAATCTTGCACATGTTGCTGTTAGGTCAGAACTGTATCGCTGAGGTGGCAACAAACTTTGATTTTCTTGAGACTTGTTGTGTCGCTGGAAAACATAGGCAAGTACACGTCCAAAGAGTGCATCAAACGTACAGCTCCAAGTGGTAACTGTTTACCGCACGATCAGATACACGAAGTTGTCATTAAACTTCAAATTTACATTGTCGAAAGTCGATTTCAAGTTTGCCTGTCAAGTGCACAGTAAACATAGCCAGGACAAAAGTGCGGCTGCCTCATGTCAGTAACCCACAAAAGTAACCAGCAGCCAATCAAAATGACGGTACAGTCGAATTCAAATGCATCTGACAGTTTGGTTTGACTAGATATTATGTCGACTGTTTAGCTCATCTGGAACGCCTCACACTGTCTCCAGAAAAACGGACTACAAGGCCTATGTGAAGTCTACCAACTAAGGCTTACAGAGACCGTCTGCTGTGGATACACTTTCCCTGGATATGGTAACCACGATCTTTTAATCAATCTTAAAGCAAGCAATTCAGAATCTATGGTGCTCATCATGCGTACTAACCTCCAACACTTTGATATTCAGTCGATCTAGGTGGATACGGACCAAAACCAGTCCATCTTCGAGTAATCCACTCATAATCCGAAAACTGGGCATATATTACATACTTTCTGCAACCCTCATCAGAGGTGAAACCAAAACATCATTTAACCCATGAAATGAGTGAACAGATGGGGCTAAACATATTTTAAATCTTTGTAACCAGGCTCCAGAAATTCCCTCTGTTCCCACCTTCATTGCAGCCATTCAGTTTCAAAATGAGCCTGAGGCATGCTTTCTTGTTTGAAGGAGACCATCGTCCTCTCTCTCGTCTAATTCAGTCGAGTTGACCCAAAAGACTGTTTGATACATATTGAACTACGAGATTTCAGCCATCAACATTATCACAGGTTGGGTGATAATACATTACGGTGTTTTACATTGTTTAAATAAAACTCAAACCATAGGATTTCGAGTTCGACTATGTTCAAGCAAACCGGCTAAAATTTTAGCACGGTCATACATTAGTTCCTCTTCTCAGCTTCTGATAAATGCGTTCTTGGTTCACTAAACCTCTAATGAGATAGAAAAGTACTGAGAAATTGTGATTGTCCATGACACTGTGTATGAGACTTGTCCCACAATTGAATCAAATTTGTAATATGCTTCAGGTTAATGGACGATAGCATTCCTCCACAAATTTGCCAGCAAGCTGAAGATTAACATTCAAGCGGAAACAATCATTCAGCGGACCATATACTTGTAGTTTCACTGAAATTCCGATTGATCTATTTAATCTTCGAGATACAGTTGATGGAGTACGCCACAACAAATAAACCGACACACAAATGTTAACACTTGTGTGTCGGTTTAATGCGTGGGCTTTAATTAATGCAATGTAAAACACTTTAATCCGTGATAGTCGGTACACACAACCTGGTCAATTACCGTGCTGGTTTTCTACTGATCATTTTAATATTGATAGACCAGTACGTGTTGTATCGTGATGTAATTTCAAAGGATGTATTGGAAGATGCCTTGGATGCAGTTAATGAATAGAGTGTAACTTCATGTGTTGCTGTGTGAACCGCATGACTACCTGCTAGCAGGGCGTATGCAACATCCATTAATATGTGCACATACATAAACTACTATACTTAATAGAAAATATAAACCACATTCATTGGTAAACATCTGAAAAAGAGGCAAAAAAGAAGTGTGTGCAGGTGAGGAAGAGAAGTGGTAGAAAGTGACGACTTTACACCGGTGTACATTGACATTCACAGGGCGGACGTCGTTAACTTCTATGTTTTGCTACATTATACAGCCTTCTCATGAAGACTGTCAATTGTCCATAAGAATTCGAGCAAGAGACTCGGAACGCCCTACTTAATTATCCGTTAGCATCAGTGTTCACACTACTCGAAGTTGACTTATATACTGCTGTCATATGCTGGTTGCTGATAGTGGTGATGAAGTTGGGAACACCACGAAGGTGTGCTGTCTAGGGCAACCTGTGATAAATTACTCTGGCAGTAAGTAAAACAATTAAATATGGGCTGGACCAAACTGTCTGTTGCTCTCTGCCTGATAGCATACTGATTACCTCATCAGTTTTTGGGCACAATATAAGAAGCATCAAACCTAACTGCTGGTGCAAACAAGTGGCCAAACACTATAATTATCAATGCGATCCACAGATTCCGCGTATACTTCCAAAGGAGTGAACAGTGACTCCTTGGTAATCTGTTAGGAGTAAACACACACGTAATACGGACGAGTGTCTACTTCACAGGAGTATGATGAAAAAGTGCAGGTTGTGTTTATCTCATTTTAATTAACAGTGTCAATAATCATATCAATACTTTTCACGAATTGTTGTTACATCTGCAATCAGTCGGTCCCAGTCCCAAGCTTCGTCTTTCTATTCAAATGTTGCACCCAATATATTGTTTCTACATATCTCTTGAGCTTCGTATTTTGGGCGTAAATGCTTCGTTGACATCTGGAAGAAAAATGGCATCTTCACAGAAATAATATGCATGCTAACTAGCATTCACAATGAACTCTGATGAAGCCGCTCTTCATCTATATCTTGGTATGGAATTAAACGGTTCAGGATGACAATAAAATCAGACAGTATCGGTAACTATCAACTAAAACTGACGACTGATCGTTAGGGATCAAATCTGACATTGTCGATCATTATGAACTGACTCGGACTTATGAATAGTCCACCGGAACCGGCTGAACTGTTAGCTGAAGAACAGCTTTCGAATACGGTGAAATGATGCGTGATACGGCAGACATCATCAGGCTACGTTTCAGTCCAATGAACTAATGACTTGTGTGAATTGTAATCAATAATACTGGATTCTCAATCCACAATAATAAACGAGCCATCTAGAAAAACACTAAAAATGTACGGTTGTAGAAAAATATATTGCTTAAGTTTTACACCGATAGTCAGTAAAACTCATTGGAGGTAAAATGGAATGCCCAACATTTTTCCACAAAACCGATGATTCATGCTAACAGCTTGCGTGCAACCAAGCGGTCGTTCGTTCCGAACGTTTCTCTTTCAGATTAAAACCATCTTGACATTATGCGATCTTGTTCTGTTTGAAATGTTCAAGACAATTTAAGCATAAACTAAAACGTAAACATAAATAAAGAAAACGCACACAAATTTTGCGTGAATCAACGAAGGGGAGAATCTGAATGAAACAAATCGGTAAAAACAATTTTGGTTGCAAGGGGATATGGCAGTCGATAATATATGCCCACCGGGATATGCGATCCACAGGATAGACAGACAAGATGGCAGAATGGGTGGGGTTGTTCTGTTGTTGATAGCGCAGCATTATGACCAGCGCCAAGAAGAGGAGTTTAATGTGGGAAATATTCAGTTATTAAGCTGTTCCTTGGCAGACAACAGGACAACGTTGCTGCTTTTGTGCGTTTACAGAAGTCCTTCTTCCACTTGACAGGAGAATGAGCAACTACTCAGTGTGTTGGAACTGGTCCAACAGATTAATACCCAGTCTGTTGTCACTATCGAAAACCAATCGACAATGAAAAGTAAGGACTCAGCGCGTTGACCCTTGTGTATTAGCATCGACCCTGGAAAATAGAGTACAGAGAAAGCACGTCAAGCTAGCGGGGCACGGAGCGAGTTGTGATTGTAGCCCCGGGACGGATGTTACAAATGGAATAGCTTGACTAAAACAAAAGTAGGCAAAATGCCAAGATCATCAAAAATGTACAAGTGAATGCGACTATCGAAAATATCATTTATTATAGTCGCTACAAGTGTTCTTAGGAGACAAACGAACACGTCACAGCGGTTCCTCATTGTAGGAGATTTCAACGCTCCAGAAGTGGACTGGAGATTGATGCATGCTGCCAGCGGTTCATTTGGTGAGGCATTGTTGGATCTTCTAAACGAGAAGGCATTACTTCAACATGTCTATTAGGTCACTAGGTGGAGGGCAGGTCAAACTGCTACAGTTTTGGATCTTGTTATACCAATAAATCCCAACGACGTTTCGGACTTGAAGGTCGGAACACCCTTGGGCAAGAGTGACCATGGAATAATACGTCTGAAGTTTAGTTGTGTCTACGCTACCCCCCTGTCAAATATCGTAGATCCTTCAAAAGCATGAATATGCAACAACTAAGGTCGGATGCGAAGAATTCAAGTTGGATAGATTGTCACGGTACCAATGATGTCAACAAAGCTTGGGCTATAACTAAAGATAATTTTATGCAACTAACTGGCACGCATGCACCACTGAAACGCAGCAGGCATAAAGGCAAGCCTCTGTGGTGGAGGAGTAGGGTCGAAAAGGCACTGAGACGCAGAAGGAACGCGTGGGCTGTATACAAACAGTCTGGGGGGTACATCAGGTTCCGTCGGTATAAGTGGCTAGAAAGAGGTATTCTGAAGTAAAAAATGAATGCAGGAAAAAGTTTGAAATGAATTTGGCAAAGAACCATAATAAGAACCCTAAAGCCTTCTTTAGCTATGTCCAGGCCAAAGGGGCCATTGGGAGAGAACTGAGTAGCATTGTTGGTAGGGACGGCAATGTTATCGAATCACCACTACAAAAGCAGAGGTTTTCCGACTGTTTTTTGAGGCAGTACATATTCCGGACTCTTGATCTACCACAGTGGGACTCAGCATTGAGGCTGCAAAAGGGCCAATAATGTAGGAAGTTGAAATAAGAGAGGAGGAGGTTAAGGATAGATTGGATAAGCTAGACGTGAATATATTCACGTCTAGCTTATCCAATTTATCCTTATCTGTTTCACATAGGAACGAGCAGGTGTATCACAGATTACCGCTTTCAAGCAGACGGTCACGAGAACATTGTTAATATA